>CAUYQU010043434.1:0-41294 GCA_963574635.1 Cheracebus regulus | reverse complement strand
CTCCCCCCTCCTCCCTCCCCGTCTTCCCTCCCCCCTCCTCCCTCCTCCCTCCCAATGGAGCCGAGCTCCACACAGGGTCCTGTTCCCCGAGCCCCTCCTCCCTTCAGGCCCTGCCCCTCCATTCCACCCGAGTCCTCCTGTGAGGGTTCACAGTGACCTTTTACTTCTCCCCACGCAATGAATATGCTGAAACTTTCACCAACTGGCCTTCCTACGGCCTTTTAGATAAGTGATAGTTCATCCTCCTTGAAGTCTCTCCTCCCTTGGCATGTAACTCCAACCAAGCTATATGCAATGTACACAAAACCACTTAGCATCTGTCAGTGGTTTCTCATTGCCTGTAGGAAGACGTCTGAACTCGTTTGTGTGGCATTCATGGATGCCCACGATATGATTCCTGGAAAATAAGCGTCCGGTCTTATTTTCTCTGTTCCTTTGTATGCACCCCACTCCCCACAATATCAAAAAACCTTGAAATTTTCCAGCCCCAACATCCTTTCCTAGAACTCCATGCATTTGCTCTTAGCACACTCCCTGCCTCTCTGCTCTCAACCAGAAAATCCCTACTCATCCTTTAAGACTCAACCCACTCCCAACCTTCTCAGAGAAGCCAGGCCTCCTGGAGCCATGCAGAAAGGGACTTGGGGAGGAAGATTCTACTAGGTTCTCACCGCCGTATCTGACCTGCATGGAGCCAGCTCTGCCGGCAGGCCTGGCATCTGTCAGCATGCACAGGTGGCACAAATCCTGGCACACATGACAGTGAGGACAATAACAAGCTGGGGCACCACACTCACTCTCAGACTGAGGTCAGGATATTTCCAGATCATTCTGTGTCTTTGAGAGCATTTCCCTGACCCTATTCCAGTACCCACACAAGCCGTTCCGGGGCCTGAGAAATAAGCTGAGTTCTGAGCTCTGCCGTGATCCCATTCAGGTAAGTGAAAGTGCAATGTGATCATTCCACAGAATTAAAGGCTGGAAAGAGCATCGGATTTTGGAAGAACAATTTTTTAAAATGGATTTGTATGCATAACATTCATTGCAGTTGGTGACGGTGGAGTTGGTGACTAATAAAAATGTCATTTCCTGTGATTTTTATAAATTACAGTAAATATGCCAGTAATCACCCACATTAGCTGCTGAAATGCAAGCAGCCAGCTGGAATAGAGGCCAGGGGACCCCACTGAGGCCTCAAGAGGGAGACCCACAGGTGCAAATTGACACCTAGGAAAACAGTAGTTAATACATGCTAGAATCTGGAGAAGGGGAGAAGTGTTAAACATATGCCAGGCAGACAGATTTGGACTTCTCCATGAGGATCTGTCACTTCAAACAGGGAATAGCTATAAATTACTTGTAATAGTAAAAATCGTGTCATTTATAACCTTTAAGGCAATGGGCTCATTTAACACATCAACTCACAGATCATAATCTCGGGGAGCCGGCCTGGGTATTTACTTCACTTTTAATGTGTGGAAGCTGGAGCAAGCCATGCATGAGCTGCGAAAGGCCCCACAGTGCCCGGTCGGCTCTTCAAGCCACGGGACGGGCCAGATTGAGAACTGCCTGAGGCTTGTGGGATGAACACATCAAGATAGGAAACCCTTCCTGCTCCTGTAAAAATGAAGACATGCCTGAAAATATCATGCCTTGGGTAGTCTCATGAATAAATCCAAATAAATCCCACCATTATTCTGTTTATTTGTTTCACTTATAAGCTATTGGAAGTCATTGGAGTTGAAAGTGTGTTTCAACACGCCAAGCACATTTAGAGTATCTGGTAATCATCTTGCTAACCAGGGCACAGGCGAATGATGAGTTCTGTGTTTATTTCAGATACCTCAGTATACACTGCTCAGTTAAGAGACCATGACCTGAGACATTGTTTTAAAAAGGTGAAAAGCCTCCATTCCAGTGGCCCAGGAGCGTGATCCAGGAAGATGAGCACACAGAACCATCTTCTGCATTATTGGAGAATTCAGTGGAAACTAGGTATTTATGAGAGAGATGCTGACTGCAATCTGCATGCCCTGAATAGATGTTTGTGGATTAATCTATCCAGGGTTGGGGGAGGTCCTAAGAGGACGGTGAGAGCAAAGAACAGCCACGGCCAAGCCGACCGTTCCCTCCCACGAGAAAAAGTCCCGCCGGCAGCGTTGAGCACGTGGCTCACACTTGCACATGCTTGGCCTCATGAGCCGTAAGGAAGAGCAAAGCTGGTTTCCAGAAAGACGTGAGCTCACAGTTGGCTTCTCTCCACCTCCCGTTGCTCCTCTCCCTGGTGTCTCTGCAGCTCCCCACTCTCTCCTGCACCCAGGCTTGGTCCGTGCTTCACTCTGGCAGGAGTAAGGAGTGCTGCCTGCTGCAGCTTGCTGGGACTCAGATGCCACTCAGGAGGCAAGCAGAAGTGAGCACACAGGGACACGCATGCACACCTGCACAGGCACACACACACACACCTGCACAGGCATACAGGAACACATACAGGCACACACAGGAACACAACCCCTGCATAGGCACAGAGGGACACACAGGAACACAGACACACCCCTGCACAGGCACACAGGGACACACACAGAAACATAGGAACACACACACACACCTGCACAGGCACATGGGGGCACACACAGGAACACACACAGGCACACACAGGAACACATGCGCATACACCTGCATAGGCACACAGGGACACACACACAGGCACACAGGAACACAGACACACCCCTGCGCAGGCACACAGGGACACACACAGAAACACAGGAGCACATATGCACACCTACACAAGCACACAGGGGCACACACATGCACACAGGAACACACACAGGCACATATAGGAACACATACGCACAGCTGCACAGGCACACAGGGACACACAGGCACACAGGAACAGAGACACACCCCTGCACAGGCACACAGGGACACACACAGAAACACAGGAACACATATGCACACCTACACAGGAACACACACAGGCACACAGGCACACACACAGGCACACAGGCACACACACACACCTGCACAGGCATGCAGGAACACACACAGGCACACACAGGAACACACACACCCCTGCACAGGCACACAGGAACACACACACACCTGCACAGGCACACAAGGGCACACAGGAACACACACACACACCTGCACAGGCATACAGGAACACACACAGGAACACATGTGCACACCTGCACAGACACGCAGGGGCACACAGAGGCACACACATGTACCTCCACACAGGCACACAGACACACACACACAACTGCACAGGCATGCAGAAACACACACAGAGACACAGGAACACATATGCACACCTGCAAAGGTACAGAGGGGCACACACAGGCACACAGGAACACACACACATACCTGCACAGGCACGCAGTAACACACACAGAGACACAGGAACACATACGCACACCTGCAAAGGTACAGAGGGGCACACACAGGCACACAGGAACACACATGCACACCTGCACAGACACACAGGGGCACACACAGGCACACATAAGGACACACGCACATCCGCACAGGCACACGCAGCCTCAGCAGGGCATGTTTAGAACTCCTGGGTCTGATGGCAGGTACCTTTCCCCCACATGCTTTCCACGTGCTTCCAAGGCCAACTTCCAGGGCAGTAAAAATTAGTCTCCATGTCTGCCTGTCTGAACACAAGCTAACTTACAAGGAAACATGAAATTTAATTTTAAATTGAAGCTAAAAGTTTCAAATTAAGTCTAATTTAAATTATACCTAAACTATTAGATGGAATTTAAAACTTTTAACTTCATTTTAAAATTTAAATTCATTAGGTTTAACTGGTTCCTTTAAAATTGCTGATCTCTCTCTGAACTTAATCCTGTTTTCAAAATTCTGATCAGTTTTCTTGGATTGGTAGAGTCCTCGGTGTGAGGAGGGAGCGGTATTTGAAGGTGAATATGAGAGCATTTCCAGGTAAAGAGTTTAGGCACAGTTTAGATCAAGTAGAGAAAAACCAGTCTTTCAGAGAGAGAAGCTGATTCTAAGAACAAAATTATTCTCATTAACCACATCCAATCTGCAGTAGCAAAACCAAACCCAAACCTAAACCAACCAGCCTAAATTGTTCACTTTACTCTGGCAGGCACCAAATATGCATATGTGTATCCAATAAGGCGAACAATTGGATTTCTTTCTCTAATTTAGATAATTTCTGGGGGGGGAAACCCTAGCAATCTACATCTTTTGCCTCAATTGCTAGATTATAACTGATGAGATAATATTTATATTTTTAACTTTTCTTTCTCCTTTGGGTGAGGTGGCTGGAATGGATAAATGTTTCAACTCTACATTTTGAAACTGTATTTATGGAGTCGGTGTTGCCATTTACTCACATGTGATTATTGACAATTTGTTAATTTACAACAAAGTTAATTTCTATAGAACAATGGGTAATTTTGAAAATATTTTTGGACAAAATGTTACAGACTCATTATTCAAGGAACTAAAAAATGTATATTGTATTTCTTTGGTTCTATATAGATACCAGTTTTAAATATTTTCGTCAACTCTGGAATCTAAATATACCATTACCATCCGTGACAACTTAGAATCACAATTGACAGAGGAGATTTTTCTTTCATATTAGCATGTAAAATAAAGATGCATCTTATTGTAAATGGCATCTTAGGTTTGTTGAAATAGAAAAAGAGTGTGTGTGTGTGTGTGTGTGTGTGTGTGTGTGTGTGTGTGTGTGTGTGTGTAAGTAGCCGACAGATAATTTCTTGTCCAGATGGTCTCAGGTGTAAAAAAAATGGTTTGTGTCAAAGATCAGCTATTCTTCCCTAATACCTTTTGATGTAGGGATTACAAATTATAGCCTCAAACTTCTGCATCACTCTTTTTGTTCTAAAAACCTCGTGTCCTTATAATGAGTGGTTCATGCTGGTTTGCAGTGCGTATTCAACAGAGAATTTCTGTTGCTTTGCCTCCCGCTCCCATTGACTAAAAAAAATCTACAGATGAAAATTCTAGATCAGTTTCCCATTTGGTACCAAAGCTGAAAATGAGTCCCCTCAACTCCTCAAAAAAAAAAAAAAGAATAGTTGAATGGGGTTTAGTTAATCTTATAAATTGTTCAATAAGCATGCCCACTTGCAGCAAAATACAGTGCCACATTTGTGCTTGTTCTCGGGAGACTTTAGAAGGCAGTCACTGTCATGCAGAAAAGTCTCCACCACTGGCCCTCAGCCCTACCACATGGTATTTCTGGTCTGAATCTTCCTGTGTACTTTGTCAGAGCCAGAAGTCCTGAGAGCATTGAGAGCCAGCTGTAAACATGAAGTCAGGTGGAGGTGATGTGGGCATAGTGGAGGGGAGAGCAACCGTTTAGATTTTTTTAATTTTTAAATGATTGGGATTCCCCACAGGAAAAGCAACGATGTCAGGGCTATGCTGGAACACCTCTTCTTACCACAAGCATGCTGGCTGTGGGATTCACAGAGACATGTGCACACATACATGCAGTGAATGTCTGCATTCTTATTTTTCTCCCTGATAGTTATGCCATTTAAGGGTTGAGGTTGATATTGCTTCACTTTCAGCCCTCTGCTCTCTACCTCATCTCATTCTTTCTGGGACCATCCTATATGCACCGTTTAAAGGGAATTACCTATTACTTCAATTATTTGTTTCTTATCAACTGATGTTAAACTACAAGGATTTGCATTGAAAAGACACAAAGAAAGAGCAAGTCATGGCACATCGCCAAAAGAAAGAGTAATGTTCTGGTGAATTTAGCCTAAATAATTCACTGCTATATAAAAGTGGAAAAGTGGAAGGTGAACCCTTTGACCAATAAATCTCTCCTGCCCATGAAACCCTTATCTGGTCTCCTGCAACGTATTCCACACGAGGAAGCCATCATCTCAGGCTCAGGCTTGTGATTTGTAAACCTTGATCTTCTGCACTCTGTGTCCTAAATATGGATAATTAGCATCAGTTTATCACGCCTCTGCATATTTTCTCTTCTCTCCAAACATGCATGCTTCTGTTGGCTGCCATTCTGCTACAGAAGATTATGGAGACAGATTGCAGAGAATGAATGTGCTAAACGAGATTAGGAAGGAATAGAAATAGCGACTTCGCCAATAAATTCCTCGCGAGAGCCTTATCATGCAATTACACGTTGACTTGCTTCACACTCTCCCAGCCTCTTAATCCAACACCCCCACCAGGAACGAAATTTCACTAATTTCTGAATTACTGCATATCCTACTGACTTGTTACTGAGAATGGTTGGAAGGAGAAACATTGCTGAAAACAACATGTCAAACTTTATCATAAAAAGTAAACTTTAACTGTCAAAGTGGGCATTATGAATTTGAAATGTTGAAAGCATTTTAGCGTCAACAAAAGGATTGGCATAGAGAGAGATTCGACTTTTCTTTGAGATTCACCAATTCTGCCATTGTGTCACCTTTGGGACTTCAGAACTGCCTGAAGGGGGGTTTTCCTTGCTCTTAAACGAGACTATCTGATGTGTTTAAAAACAGGACAAAGCATCCACTGATTTTTCTGACTTCTTATTATTACTAATAACAGTCGTGATGCCCCTGGGAAAGTCTGGGCAAATCACTTGACCTCGTAAGTGCCACCTCCTCCTGGCTTAGAGGCACTGCTTCGCCTCCACGGCCCCTCCTGGCACCAGCGTGCTGCGGCTTCTCACACACATCAGTGTACAGAAATAGGAAAAGTCCTGCCTGTTCCAGGTCTCCAAGAATGCTGTAACAGGACATCTACAGGGGGAGCTCTCTTCTTGCTCTTCTCCGCCTGTGAATGTGATTCTCTCGGGGCTTTATAATAAGTTAGGTATTTAAAGAGGCCCATTAAACCTTTCGATCCACCAGGGGACTATATATAGCACAGAGCAGCAATCAGGCATTGTGGTGCCCCTACAAAGGCAAGTTTCTGCAGCAGGAGAAAGAAAACCTGGAGGCCTGAACGTGTGTTTACTAGAAGGAATGCAAATCTAGCTGGGATATTAAAACTCGTGCTTCATATTTGTGCTCACAGAAAAGGAAAAGAGTCCAATTCGTGGTGGCAAGAATTCACTAGCAAAAGAAATGCACAGCGATTGTAAAGAGAGTTGTACATGTGGATCATGTGTCGTCTTCGCTTTCTTTCCACAAGTCATGCCTGTGCGGGTTTACTGACGAGAGAGCCCTGTGAATCCTCCAGAGAAGAGATTCTGTATTTCCCTTCCAGAAGACCTGCTTGCAGGCCTTGAGTTTTGAGAGGTAAAGCTGGACGGCATTCTTTGATGAATAGGTACTGAGTGTCTCCTCTGCACGCACTGCCAGGCACGGTTCCAGGACCACGGGGTGAAACAGCAGCAGGAAGGAGCCCTGCCCCGGAGGAGCTTGCTTGCTTTGCTTCTGCAAGCTGGATGCTTTTCTACTGGCTGCCAAGTATCTCCATTTTTGGAGAGAAAGCCAGCCTGGAACCCTGATGTACCTTGATTGGGAAGGAGGGACCCAAGGGCCTGGGGGACAGCCTTGGGAGGCACTGATCTGAAGGGCTAGGCCCTTGGTAAGAAATGACCGCGGAAGAATGCCTGTATTCCAGAACCAGCCATGTAGGCTGCAATGGGGTGGGGGGTGGAGTGCTTCCAGCTGCGGACACCTCTACTACACTAGCTGCAAGAAGGCGCGCGCGCGCGCGCGCGCGCGCACACACACACACACACACACACACACACACACACACACACACACCCTGGGTGTCAGAGAAGTCCTCCCTTCCCTGCACCTCCTCTTTCCCAAGCCCCTGAAACCCAAAGGTGCCTTTTTGGAGGCGCGGGCCCTGCTGAGTGATTGCGAGGCTGGGAGTCAGTGGAGGCCCAGGGCTGGTTTGGCGTGTTTGTTTCCTGTTAAGGGGGCTGTGGAGGCTTTGCAGTGCTAGTTTTGGGAAATCTTAGGTTTGGCTTCATCCAACTCCTCTACTGGAGCAAGGCGCGCAGCCAAGACCGCTTAGACCCCCCAGGCCACGGGCGGGTGCGCGGCAGACCAGGGGCTGGCAGCCCAGCGCAGCACCTGCAGGCGGGTGGGGGGACCGCGCGTTTGGCGCGAAGAACCCCGCCCTAGGCAGGGACAGAAAATGCGAAATCAGATTGGGAGTTATTAATAACTGTCCTCCTCTCCTCTCTGCCCTGTTTCCTGAATCCGTGCGCTCTGCTGGAGGGGGGCGGGGGCGGGGGCGCGGGAGGAGGAGGGGGCCGTTTGCCATTAATCTGGGAACAAGCGGCTAACCTCGGTGACTGGTATTTTCGCTTTTCTTTTCTCACTTTTCTCAGTGTGGGGAAAGCAGTCAAGCCCGCGCGGAGCGATTGTGAGGGGCTCTGCTGGAATTTGGCAGCGCGGAGGCTTGGAGAGCAGCCCCATGCTGGCTCCCATTCAGCCGGCCCGTTTTCCTCGAGCTTTGGAAGTTTCACTCAGCCGTGCACTCAATGGCTTCACAAAGCTGATTACAAGCTTCAGCGCATTCCTGAAGGAGCCAAAAGCGACGCAGGTGCAAACGAGCCGAGGGAGCCCCTTATCCCGGTGACAGAATGGGACAAGCTGGGAAAGGCTTGGACCACACAAATCCAAGGCTCACCAGGCAGCAGAAAGCCTGCCTTGGGAACCGGGGGTCATTATCCGCCCTATTCAGCGGGGCCCGGGGACCCTGGGGGCCCAGCGAGGCCAGCCCGGGCGGGAGCACCTCCGCCAGCGCGCGCCGCCGATAGGGGGGACCCCGCTGGGCTGTGCGGCCAGGCCGAGGCTCAGGGCGCTGGGCCGTGCGGCCTGCGTCTGTGAAACCCTAGTGGGGACACAGGAAAAGGAGCGTGCCAGGAGGCCACGCGGCGCGTGGGCAGTGCGCAACTTCTGTCGGGGTCCAGGCCGCATAGCCACGTCTCAGCCGGGGTCCCCAGGCCACCGACACCTAGCTCCGGGCCGCTCTGCGGCCTTTCTCCGAAGCCCACCTTTCCCAATGACCTCCTCCCCCGCGCGGCCCCGCGGAGAGCGACCCCGGGTGGGACAGTGACCGCGCACGTGGCGTGGGGACGGCGGGTCAGGGAGCCGTGGTCTACGAGCGCTCGATGTGGCCGAGGACGCTTTCCCTGAGAGTTTGATTCTGCCGGGAGGCCGAAGGGCAGTTTCCTTCCTAGTGATTCACCAAGTCTCCTCGCACTCAGGAACCGGAAACTTGGGACTGCGGGCGCCAGAAAGAAACGGGAGCGCCTCATGGAGCGCGCGGGGGAAGAGGGACTGCGGGAGCAGGACGCGGGGGCGGGAGGGGCGCAGCGGGGAGGGGAGCGCAGTGGAGGGGGGCGCTGGGGGGCGGGGGGCGCTGGGAGGAGCTGCAGCTCCAGTGTCCGGGAAGGCCACCGCGTCCCAGTCGGGAGCTCCGCGCTGCGTCTACGAGGGCGCCGTACGCAGCCCCCGCAGGGGCCGGAATTCGGAGCACCCTCGTGCGTGCCCCCTCCCACCGCGCCCTGCCCCGCAGCGCGCCCGCCAAGGCCTCGGCCCTGCCTGCGGTGCTCGGGGTCTGGTTGTTTGTGCCCGGGGGTCCCCGCGGGCAGGGCGCGGGCCGGCAGGGCGTGCGCGCCGACGTTCTTTTGTCTGATAACTAATTTGAGTTAATGCGATCTTTATGTAAAGCTAACAGCGGATAATTGTCTATTTTCTTGCCAACAGTCTCCATCACAATCACTTATCTGGAAACCTGCGGTTGGATTAATCTTTATATTCCCGAGATGAGCGTCCCTGCAATCCTCAGCGAACTCGGGTGGGGACCTGGAGACGCCTCCCGGGCTCTGGCGGGGCCGGTGCGGGCCAGCTCCGCTCCCATCCGCGACGCGGTGTGCCCAGGTGTTGGTGCCCGCGAGCGAGGGCCGTGGGGCGCCTTCCCCAGAACTTGCTTGACTCGCTTTTTGCTGGGGTGAGGGTGCGGGGGTACAGGAGGCGGAGGGCGGAGGAGGGGCGAAGGGAGGGAGGCCTGTGGGGCCGCGGACCCGGCGCAGCCTGGGTGGAGCGCGGCCTCAGGAGGCCCTGGGCGCAATGCGGCCGGGCCCCGGGCTCCAGGCGTAGGAGGAGCCGTCAGCGCCGGAGCGCAGCGTGTTTCGCTTGGGGGAACGTTTCCCTCCGACCCTCGCCTCCCCCTGCCCCGTGGTCTCGGTTCCACTGGCTTCGCCCATGGTCCCACCCACCCTTGCCACTTGAGGTCCCACCCCGCCCCAGGAGCCCATGCTTAAGGATCCAGGTCTCTGAACATCACTGGCAACAGTTACACTCCCCACGACTGAAGAGTCCCAGTTCTGCCTCTGCTCCAGGGCGAGGGGTAAAGATGGTGGCGGGTGGTGCGTCAACTCTCTAGGGAAGAGGAACTTGCATGACAAAGACTTGTCTTTCTAAGCTAAAGTCAAAACAGGGGTGTCAAGCGCGCCCCGTTTGGCGGCGGTGGAGGGGCCGTGCCCCCGCGCTGTCCCAGCCGGAGCTGCCGTGGCTGGTGATTGGAGGCTTCACGACCAGGCCTCCGGCGCTTCTGCAGCTGGGATTTGCCCGCCAAGGGCCGCAGTTCCAACTTTTCAAAACGGTGTTTCTGGAAAATAACAAAATTCAGACTAAGCTGGTGACAGTTTTTGGCTACAGGGAATGAAACTGCTTCCCTTTGGCAATGGAACTTTAGACTTCCAAGAGTGAAAAACTACAATGAAATAAAGTGCCGTAAGATCACTGGATTTTCCAGATAACCCCAAATTACTCCTCAAATGAGGCTTTGTCGATTCGTGTTAAAAATCGAATTTCCCCCTACAACATCTGATGAGGTCTTTAAGAGCAAACAAGTAAATCCCAACTCGAGAATCAACAAACCCAAGCTCTGGCCAAGGCTCCCCGCGTCGTTTTCTTCTCCTTAGGGTTGGGGGATGTCCCGGCCCATCGCTCACCTGGCTCTTGTCACCTCGGTCATCTTGAAGTGACCGTGGACAATGCTGCTCCCCGCCGCAGAGCCGCTGGTCACTCAGGCAGAACGGGGTATGCAAATGGCTTGGAGAGGCCTAGGCCCGAACACTGCGCCCATTGTCCCGGGCCTCAAAGCGCCGAGCAGCTGCGCAGACTTTCTGTGCTGGGACCCTCGGCCGCCACGCTCATGTCATCATTGCAAAACATCAGCTTTGGAGAACGATGCCCTCTGAATTCATTAGCAGCCTTCTCGGCGAAGGTTGCTTTCCCCGTGACAAGTTTCGAAGCCAGACCCCCTCCAACGTTGGTAGGGGTAGGAGAAGGAGAAGGGGCCCGGGCAGGGGGTCTTTCAAAGTGGTGCCGCGGGCGGGGGAGTCCCTGGTCTGCTCCTTCTGGTGGGTCCCGCAGCTTTAAAAGCCTTCTTTGGGGTTCTGAGCGCGAATGTCTGACTCGAAAGACCCTGAGATTTGGACATATTCCCGTTTTCTCTCAAGTGTTGCTTTTATGTTGCGAGTTTAAATTCACTGAAAGAGGGCCACAGAGCAAGTCGAATGAATTTCACAAAGACATCATCTTCTGTTTTCATGACAGCGGCAGTGCTCGTTTCTGAATCCTATCCTTTAGGGCGAACTCACAACAGTGCGTGTCGGAGAAGCTGCGCGCTCTAAAGCAAACCAGTGTAAACGCCAGGCCCCGCTCCTCAGACTGCAGGACCGCAAGCAGCTCACGGACTTCCAGTGCCTACCGCAAGGCGAGGGGAGGCGCGTCTCCGTGGCCCAAGGACCTGCGCGCACGCCCGCTCTTCACGCCGGTCCCCTGCCCGCACCTGCCCCAGTGGCCTGGTCTCTCCAGAACCTGGACGGCGGGGAAGGGTGCTTCTGATGCCCCGGGAGGGTGCAGGCGGGCGGGGACGAGCGAACGAGACCCTAGGGCGCTGGAACCCAGGGGCACAAACCACCGCCAGGGCCTGAGGGACTCAGAGGTGGGTGGGGTCAGTTTCTCAGATGTGTGGGAGGCCGCAGGCGTGCTCAGTTAAGGCCGTTTCCCTCCCCTAAAGAATACTGATTCTCCTCCGGCCCGGATCTCCACTCGTGTCCTCCTGCTTCTTCACAGGACTCCAGGCTGCTGTGCCTTCTCTGCAGCTTCCGAGGCTGGAAAGCCACCAGCCAGGGCCAGGACTAAACGTTGGGGCGAAGAGGGCAAAGGGGCGGGTTCTCCCTGCGCGCTCCAAGGCCCCTGCAGCACCCGCGAGGTCTTCCGTGAGCGCTCAGGCCCCCGAAACCGCCTGCCCTCCTCCTGACAAACGGAGGGGCACCGTGTGGAGGGGTAGCGCAACCAGTTATGTTTCTGTAAACACAAGAACAGAAAAATAAATGGAGGAAATCTATTTATTGGGTGTGTCATTTTTGGTGGGGGGCGGGGTTGAAGGTGGCGTCGTCTAAACCCAGGAAAAAGCTGCGGTGCGGCGTGGGAAGTGGGGGTTTGGGGCAGGCTCTTGGTGAACGTGGATCCCTTTGACCTGGAACACCATCTTGTTTTCTCCCTGGAGAACTGTAGGATGCGGCCTGAAGGCTCTGGGAGGTCTCAGATCAGACCCTGCAGGAGCTCCGCCCCCAGGCTCCTCGTCTGTGCCCGACCCTGGCTGGGCCTGGGCGGCCTTGCCCTCGTCCTCTGGCCCCAGTTCCTGCCACCCTTCCCGCCACCCCACGTACAGGCAGGGCTGAAGGCTGCCGCAGGCTAGGGACAGGGCTCCAAGCCACAGGCGGCTTCTGGAGAGTGACTGTGGGAGGGGGGGGGGTGCCAGGAAGTTGCCAAGACAAGGAGTTTTTGCCGGTGTGGGTCACTGATGTCCCTGCGGGGGGTGGGGGACAGTGCCTGGCTGACTGTGGGTCTTCAAATCTGTCTGCTGAGGGATGCAGAGGTCAAGGGGGCGGAGCTGAGAGTCCACAGGAGCTCTGGGCACTGGCTGGGCCTCTTCTCTGCACAGAGGACTCCACAGGGTGCCCAGTGCTTCTGGCCAGCGCCTGGTAACCCGTGCCCCTTGGCTTGCTCTGGCCTCCCTCCCACACATTCACTTGCACACTTGTCACATACATCGCCACACCCCCACACACATCACACACACACACATCCCCACACCCACACACATCCACACACCCTCACACACATCCCACACACTCATATCCCACACCCTCACACACATCCCCACACACACACATCCCACACCCTCACACACATCCCCACACATTCACACACACATCCCCCCACACACATCCTCCCCCACACATCCCCCATACATCCCACACACTCACACACATCCCACACACACATCTCACACACATCCCACACACACACATCCCCATACATCCCACACACACACATCACCTACACACACATCCCACACACCCACACACATCCCACACACACCCCACACCCTCACACACACGCCACACACATTCCACACACACCCACATACATCCAACACCCTCACACATCCCCCACACACACATCCCACACACTGACACATCCCATACACACATCCACACACACATCCCACACACTCATACACATCCCACACCCTCACACATCCCATACACACACATCACACACATTCCCACACACACATCCCACACCCTCACACATCCCACACACACATATCCTACACACCCACATACATCCCACACACACATCCCACACACTCACACATTCCACAAACCTACACACATCCCATATCCTCACACACATCCCACACACATACATCCCCACACACAGACATCCCACATACCCTCACACACACATCCCCCACACACATCCCCACACCCTCATACATCCCACACCTTCACACACATCCCACACACACACATCCCACACACACATCCCCACACACATCCACACACACATCCACACTCACACACACACCCACACCCTCACACACCCCACACACTCACACACACACTCACATACCCTCACACACATCCCCACACACACATATCCCCACACCCTCTCACACACATCCTCACACACACACATCCCCACTCCCTCACACACATCCCCCACCCTCACACACATCACACACCCTCACACACATCCCCACACCCTCACACACATCCCATACACTGACACATCCCACACCACACACATCCCACACCCACATACATCCCACACACAGACCCCACATCCTCACACACATTCCACACACATACACCCATATACATCCCACACCCTCACACATCCCACACACACACATCCCACACTCTCACACACATCCCACACACATCCTACACCCTCACACACATCCCACACACAGACATCCCCCATACATCCCACACACACACACGTTGCCTACACACACATCCCACACACCCACACACATCCCACACACACACCCCACACCCTCACACACATGCCACACACATTCCACACACACATCCCACACACACACATCCCCACATGCATCCCACACACATACGTCCCACACACTGACACACATCCCATACACACATCCCCACACACACATCCCACACACTCATACACATCCCACACCCTCACACACCCACACACATCCCACACACACATCCCACACACTCACACATCTGACACACCTACACACATCCCACACACACATCCCACACCCTCACACACATCCCACACACAGACATCCCCACACTCAGACATCCCACATACCCTCACACACATCCCCAAACACACACACACATCCCCACACTCACACACACATCCCACACACACATCCCACACACACACACACTCACATCCCACACACACACACATCCCACACATAAACATCCCCCACACACATCCCCACACCCTCATACATCCCACACCTTCACACACATCCCACACCCACACACATCCCACACTCACACATATATCCCCACACACTCACAGACATCTTACACCATCACACACATCCCATGCCCACATCCCACACCCACACCCACATCCCACACACACACATCCCACACACACACACATCCCACACATCCCTACACCCTCACCCACATCCCACACACTCACACAAATTCCCAGAATCAATACTCCCCACATACATGCAGGTCACACACTTTCTTACACAGGATTCACAGATGCAGCAGACTCACAGGCACTCACTCTTACACATGACACAGTTGCACACTTGCATTCCCCCTACACACACACACACACACACACACACACTGCAATCCCCTTGCATCTCCACAGTGTCGAGGGCTGGTTGAACACCGAGGTGGCTCTTTGTGGCTGGGCAGGACTTTTCGTGGGAGGGAAAGTCACACAGCTGGCAGGTTACTGGCTTAGGGACACCCACAGGCCCAGTGAGCTGATCCTTATAGAAATTCAACAACTGTGGCAACACGTGGCGAACGAGGTCGTGTCATCTCTCCGTTTCAGCAGTTCCTTTCCTCCCGTGTTTTCAGAGCGGGCTCCTGCCTGCGGTGCCGCGGGTTCTCACCGCTGTCAGCGCTCCCGGGTTCAGGCTTTCCCCGGCGCAGGTTCCCTGGCTGCCCCTGGACTCGTGCTGTCACGGGATTTTCCAGATGCAGTACTCAAAAGCAGGGGAAACACCCCAGGAATCACTTAAAATATTGATCACAGGTCGAAATGATTATATTTTAGATACCTTAGGTTAAGTAAAATATATTATTGAAATTTCTCCTTCGTTTTGCTTTTTAAAACTGTAGTTCCTGGGAACTTTGCGATGACCCATGTGGCCATTTGTGCGTTATCCTTCTGCTGGGCAGTGCGAGAGCTTGTCAGGGATCTTCGGAAACCCAAAGGAAAAGCAAAAATGGTGGCGAAGGCTGAGCGCGTGGCCTGGAGGGACGCCCGCAGAGCCGCCCGTTCTGAAGTTGCTGTTGGAACACAGTCTGTTCTCAAAGCTTCTTTTCTTTCGCGAGAATGCGTGGCCAGCGATGAGGGGGTTGGGGGTTAGGGACATTATACTTTGTATTTTACCTCTCGATTCATTTTCTTTTCATTTTGACTTTAATTCCATCTAATTACTGTATTGTGATCTCAGTCAGCAATCTTGCGTGAACTCTCCGTAACTTCTGAAGAATCTTGTTTGTGCGTGAGTAAGGTGACTGTGGAATGTCTGCACAGCTCGAAAGCCCACTTTCCTGTTATTTTCAAATCTCGGGTCAGCATTTTGGTACTTTTCTGATTTAATTTTCCCCCACATGCGTTTCACTGCCACCACCTACCATCACCACAACCCAAAACACAGCAAACAGAAAGCTTGGGGAGGAATTTACATCTGGGAAAATGCTTCTATTCATCAAGAGTGGGATTCCCTTTTATTCCCATAATCAACTCACAGCTTCAAACATCTGTGGAGTCATACTTTGGTCATGGAAGTTGCAAGAAACCATATTTGCCAACTTCTTATTTTAAAGAAGGTATTTAAAAATATTTTACATGTTAGCCACAGAATTCTAGAAGTGAAGTTATAAAAATTAGAAATTATATTTTGCCTTTTGATAATAGCAAGTGAAAAGAGATTGCTCCAAGAATGTTGTTTTCAACAAATTCAGTATAATGGCAACACAAAAATTGTGCCTGCAGGCTGCATAGACACTCATTATACTTTTACATATTTATCTTGAGGGTTGTATAATTAATTTTAAAAATGCAATAAGAATATGAGGTCAAGTCTACTTTGCCAATAATGAAAGCATCTCATAGAGAATTTTGAATAAAATTAAGATTGTTTTATCATAAAATGAACTGTCCTGTTGTTCATGATTAGTATGTTGTTCACTTACTGTTCTACTTTTGGATAAATTTAACTAAAGGAAAAAGAAAATGTTGTGAAATACCAAGGATAAGCAAGGCTTTGTGGGTAACCTAATTGAAAGGGTTAATTCTGGTATTCTTTGGGGAATATCACTCGTTATTTAAGTAAGCAACTAATAGAACTATTTTATTCTTTCATCAAACTACCTGAATTAAAAAAAAAAAACAGCCAAAGGAAAAACTAAAAAATTAGCATATTCCTGTTAAAGAGCCATTAGCGTCCCGTTGGAAACTCCAGCACTCGGACTTTGGACGTGTAGGATGGTCTGTTCATTTAGGATATGTATTACACTGCCTCATTTGCATCGTCCCCTTGTAAAGCCGGAGAGACTCTCATTTGCTTTCTGTTTTTCTTCTTTCCCCTAAGGACTACAATGGTTATATACTTTCAAATATTCACAGACGAGATATTCTGGATAAATAATCTAAGATTAACTAAATTAGGTCAACGTTCATACAGGGCCAGTGTGATATGTCCCTTGTGCTGAAATTACCTGGTGTCAGCTACATTGATTGAAAAGGCACTACAGAACCGAAAGAAAAAAAAAACACACAACTCTTATTACAAGATGTCTCAAAAGCAGATAAGAAAGCAACGAAGTCTTCTGGTAAAGGAGGGACCTTATCTAGATTTTAATATGGCAGGAGGCAAATTATAAATGTTTCTGCAACTTAGACAACTTGCATGGGAAAACAGACATTCCTGAAGTTCCCATAATTCTCAGCCAGTCATAGAGTTTGCACATCATCTGTTGCTGGTGGGGTCTTTGTGCTTTTCCTCAAGATACATTCCATATAAGGGCAGAAAAACCCTCAAGATTCAGGTCATAGTGGCTGGGCTGACTCACTCTAGGGTGGAGACAGCTCAGGAGAAGGACACCTGAATGTCATTGTCGAAGGGTTACTTTCTGCTTGTCTATATGTTGTTTCTTTCTCCTTCGCACATTGTTTCTCTTTCTGAAAACAGCTATTAATACGACAAAGTCCTCATAACAAGACTAAAATGTCAAGGGTTGGAAAAAAATGTTCTTGGGGCTTTCACACAGAGGCCACATTGCTGAAGTCGGTAGCAGAGCTCAGCTTGTTTTCATGGGTAGCCTCTTTGGTAATTTTGTAGGTGAGAAAATGATTTCTTTGTCTGATCATTGTGATTATCATCCATGTATCAGCCAAAGTTCACTGAATTGTTGCTCCTGTCACCATGATAATCTATTATCACAAAAGGTATTTAACAAGTTGATAATTTGTTAGAATGAACAGAATGGCTGTCAGTACATATATTTCAGAAACAGACACAGACTCATCCAGCAGGCTGCTGCCCACAGAGGATCCCATTCCACTGAAAAATTACTATCTTTAGAGCATGTTTCTGGGGCGTGATAATGACGGTAGCCTTCGTCTTCATCTTCAGGACTAAACTAAACTTCTAATTCATGCCCGGGCCTGCAAAAAACTCACAAAATAAAATCAAGAAGGAAGCCCAACAGCCTAAAGCTGGACATTTCTGATTGCATTCTAATAGAAAAGTGGGCACTTTGAGGGAGAATCTCAGTTGTTCAATACTCGGTGAGCCACAGCTGCAGGTGCTGTGAACTTGGAGAGGCAGCTGCTGAAACAAGAATCATAGAAGCAAAATAAATCGGAGGCCAAGGTCTAGAATGAAGGAATAAAAAAAAAGAGAAAAGAAGAAAGAGAAAGAAAAAGAAAGGCAGAAGAAAGAAGAAAGAAAGAGAGAAAGAAAAGAAAACATAAAGCTTCAGATAAAAACAAGGGAGTCGGAGCTCTGCTCACCAGTATCCCCTTGGCGCCGCGGTGAGCTGATGCCCACCGGGTCAGTGTTCTCATTGGTGTCTTCAGCTCACCCAGTGTTTCTGCCCCGCAGCCCGTGCAGCCTTGCTATACTGCTTGTCTGGGGCAGGTGAGATGGGGTCACCTGCATCCATAGCAAGAGGGGTTATCAAGGATTGAACATGGCCCATGACATTTTACCCTCCTTACTTGACTCTTAGAAGCTTCTAGATGCACCACCATGATTTGACCTCAGGGTCCTCAGCATGATCTCAGGGTCTCAAGCCCCATGCGGAGTCGCAGAGAAGCTTTCAGAAGATCCACCTGCTGCCCACACCACAAGGGTCCTTTCCACTAGCAGGCTCACGCAAGCTGTGCTCCATTCGTTTGACCTTCCACACACCATCTCACAGCTCTTACCAGCCCGCCAGCCTAACCCGCCACCCTAGCCCGCCAGCCAAGCCCACCTCATGCACCAAACCCAGGAGCATCCCAGAAGCAGTCACAGCACCCTGAGGCTTCCGCCAAGCCCTTCAGTGCTTCTAATGAAGCCCATTTCTCCTCAGAAGGAAGCTAAGTACATTCCTTCTTTCATGCTGCGCAAGGGCCGGATGGAGGCCGCAGAGCATGAGTCAGACGCCATCACACCTGGTTCCTCTCTGATCTGAGCAAACCGAAGGTTTGTGGGTTTTTAAAATGCCTATTTCATGTGATTCTCTCTTAAGGAGGAAAGGTGAAAGCAAGGACGGGGAGGACTCTCACAGCTCTTTCCACGGAGGCTCTTTCTGAAGATCTGCGGCGTGGCCTTTTATTTCTAGTCTGAAAAAATTAACTGGTACCTTGACTGGAGATTATTCATAAACTAACACAGTAACTCACATTCCTTTGATAAGACGGGAAAAGATGATAGGGTAAGAATTCACTTCAGTAGATGTTTGTCAGGCATCTACTATATTTATGGTACTTTGCAAAGTGCAAGATACAGAAGTAAAGAAGATATAGCTCATGATTCATGCTCTCAAGAAATTCACAGCCTTGCAGCCAAGAGGCAGTAAACACTTGAATGTCATTCAGCCTGACAACTGCAATTGCAGGTAATTCAGAGGGGCACTTAGAGTGGCACTCTCTTCTTGGGGGGTCAGAGAAAGCATCCCAGGATCTCAGTCCTGAGGGAAGAGAAGGGGAAGGGAAAGGCATTCTTGCAGGGGAACAGCATTTACTGACATGCAGGGCAGGCCATAGCAAATCATCTTCGGGAAAGTGGGCCCCGTGCCAAGGGGCAGAGCTACAGGAACAGACGCTTTGATGACTATGCAGAGAAGAGGATGGTTCAGGGCTGGATGGTCAGAGAAGGTTTCCCAGAGGAAGACAGAACTTTCCCAGGGCTCCAAACAGAGCCCACAGCTAGAGAACCTGGGTGGAAGGCAGTGTCCCTCGGCGGAGGAAGTGAGCCCGTGGCGGCTTGCTTGCCGGATGCTTGCGCTGTGGCCATGCCTGAGCATGGCTGGAGCCAAAGATGAGACTATGTGAGCAGAGGGAACCACGTTGGAGGAGGAGGGTCCGGCTGTGCAAGGGAGTGCCTCAGGTGGCAGATGCATGAACGCTCTCCCGATTCTCGAGGCAGTGACAACCTGTGGAATGGTTTGGAGCAGAAGCGCCCCGGGTGGCCTGTGGCATCGTGGTGCGTGCAGCAGTGTGAAGGCCAAGTGGGGACAGCTCACTGCGACGGCTGCTGTGAGCCATCTTTGAGCACCTCTTGGTCCATGAGAATCAGCCCTTGAGAAAATTCTGAGCGCAACTGTACTCATTCAGAGAGAGAGAGAGAGAGAGAGAGAGAGAGAGAGAGGGAGATCCGTGCCTGCATTGGAGCAGGTGGGGAGTGGCCACACTCGGGATTCTTGGAACAGATGAGCACCCCCTGCGTGGTGCCCACGGCACCAGCGCCGGCCTGTATGACCCTCCACACGGTGTCCGCTGTCCGGCCTCTTGTCACCCCTTTGGTTGAATTTTCCATTTACCTACACTAGCCACTGGGTCCCTCCTAGGCCACCTCGGGCTCTGGCCCTGCTCCTTCCCCTTCCCCAGAGGACCTGGCCCCTCACCCCCTCTCCTCCCCACCCCCGTCAGCCCTCTGCTCAGAGGCCACCTGGTCAGTAAGTCCCTCCTGACTACCTGTTTCAATGGGCCCCAACCTCTTTTTGTCTTCTTTCGTCTCTGTAGCACTTACCCCAAGGACCAAGCCAAATCCCTCACTGGCTTTCCTGGTGAAGTCCCCCACTCAGAACCAAGCTTCATCCAGGAGGGATTCCCGTTCGCATGGCACATGCTGCATCCTCGTCCCGGGTGCCTGGAGCTAGCCCGCTGTGTCCTGGTCACTCAGTGGTTGTTTTCAAATAAGGAGGAATGAACACGTGGCTGAGAGTGAAACACGATGAGGCCGTGAGGAGGAGGCCGGCTGGGGAGACCCGGGAGAGCTGTCCTTGGACTCTGGGAGCGAACAGCCTGGGGAAATCCTTCATGTCTGGGCAGCAGCAGGATGAATTGATTCCAGGCCAATTAATTCCAGGCCTCCTGGAATTAAAGGGTCATGATTTTCAGGTGAAACAAGGAAGCCAGAGCATGCTTTCCTCAAGACAGCAGCAGGAAGTGGAGGGCTGATGGTGCCGTGGTCAGGGTTGAGTTCGCCAGGTGAGTCCTGGGGTGCCTACCAGGCAGTGTGGGATCCTGCGAGACGAGTGGAAGGGCTGGGCTTGGGTGAGATACGGAGAAGGCGGGTGGGCGACAGTCCAAATGCAGCACCATTTGCTGAGGCATTTTTTCAAGCACAGATGGGGCCCTCAGGTGCTGAAGAAGGTTCACTATTGGCTAAGAATCATTTTCCTAGCTTTTTTGATGAAAAAAATTGAATTGCCAAAATTAATATCTTGATCAAATACAAAATTCTTTTCCCAGTATGATAGGTAATAAAAATACACATCTATACTTAATGTTTAAGTGTTTATAGATGTTATAGATGTCATTTTGGTTGATTTTTCAAAGATGAAGTAAATTAAAACTTAATAAAATGAGAGCATTTCAAAAGACATCTCAGTACCGTTTGTATTTTGGTTTGGAAAAATATTTTCACTTTAAACCTTGTGAACACAAGCTTTGAAATACCAATGACTTGGCAGGTAGCTCACATACCTTGAAAAAATTATATTACATCCAATTTGTGCAAACAGAAACCATGTATCTTCCAGAGGATGTGTTCTCCTCTTTGATGGGAGAACAGAAGGCAGAGTGGGACTGGCTCATGTGCCAGCTGGAGAGAGGTAGACACACATGTGCGGCTTTCTTCTCATCTGTGACATCCCAGGCTCTGGCCCTGCAGACAGCACACAGCCCGGCCACGGACACACTGGCTACACACACATCGGCTATGCACACATCAGTCATGGACACACCAGCTATGGACACACCTGCCACGCACACACTAGCCACGGACATACCGGCCATGCACACATTGGCTCCGGACACACTGGCTACGCACACATCAGCTATGCATACACCAGCCACGGAAACACCGGCTACACACACACCAGCCACACACACATCAGCCACGCACACACCAGCTC
Organism: Cheracebus regulus; assembly: GCA_963574635.1. NCBI lineage: Eukaryota > Metazoa > Chordata > Mammalia > Primates > Pitheciidae > Cheracebus > Cheracebus regulus. The sequence goes on along the minus strand of CAUYQU010043434.1, from coordinate 19,102 downwards.
CAGACACACCACCCATAGACACACCAGCCACACACACACTGGCTACAGGCACATCAGCTATGAACACACCAGCCACAGACACACTGGCCATGCACACATCGGCTCCAGACACACCAGACATGCACACACCGGCTACGGACACATTGGCTCCAGACACACTGACTACGGACACACCAGCCACACACACACCAGCCACGCACACATCAGCTCCGAACACACCAGCCACAGACACACCAGCCACGCACACATCGGCTCTGGACACACAGGCCACGCACACGCCAGCCACGGACACACCGGCCATGCACACACCGGCTATGGACACATTGGCTCCTGATACACTGGCTGTGGACACAGTGGCTACACACGCACCAGCCACTGACACATCAGCTCTGGACACACTGGTCACAGTCACACCAGACACCCACACACTGGCTATGCACACACTGGCTGCAGACACACAGGCCACGCACACACCAGCTCCGGACACACTGCCCACAGACACACCAGCTACGAACACACCAGCCACGGACACACTGGCTACGCACACATTGGCTACACATACACCAGCCACAGAAACACCGGCTACACACACACCAGCCACACACACACCAGTCACACACACACCAGCCATGCACACACCAGCCACAGACACACCAGCCACACACACACTGGTTACGGGCACATCATCTATGGACACACCAGCCACAGACACACTGGCCATGTATACATCGGCTCCAGACACACCAGACACGCACACACCAGCCACGGACACACCGGCCATGCACACACTGGCTACGGACACATTGGCCCCAGACACACTGACTACGGACACACCAGCCACACACACACCAGCCACGCACACATCAGCTCTGAACACACCAGCCACAGACACACCAGCCATGCACACATCCACTCCGGACACACCAGCCATGCACACACCAGCCACGGACACATCGGCCATGCACACACCGGCTACGGACACATTGGCTCCGGACACACTGGCTGCGGACAGAGTGGCTACACACACACCAGCCACTGACACATCAGCTCTGGACACACTGGTCACAATCACACCAGACACCCACACACTGGCTATGCACACACTGGCTGCAGACACACAGGCCACGCACACACCAGCTCCGGACACACTGCCCACAGACACACCAGCTACGAACACACCAGCCACGGACACGCTGGCTATGCATACACCGGCTCTGAACACACAGGCTAAGCACATACTGGCCATGCACACACCAGCTCCAGACACACTGGCCATGGACACACCAGCTACACACACACAGGCAATGCACACACCAGCTACACGTACACAGGCCATGCACACACCAGCTTACGGACACACTGGCTACACATACACCGGCTATGCACTCACTGGCCACACACACACTGGCTCTGGACACACTGGCCACAGACACAGCAGCCACATGCACACCAGCTACACACCCACCAGTTGCACGGAGCCCCAGGTCAGTGCTCGGAGCCCACATCCTCAGCCCGGCCCTGCAGCAGGCTGCATGCTGCGTTTCCCACAGAGTCGCCTCACCCCGCCTTAAACACAGCCTCCCGGGAATTTTGCACCCTTGTGACCACTTTAATGAAGAGGAAACCACGTGAGTCTCCTCTGCAGCCCCAAGTTCACTCTCAGCCTTGCCACTGGGCTGCTTCTCAGGAGGATACGTACAGACAGAAAGAGACATGCTTGCCCTCCATCGAGGCGATTATCAACAAAACCACGCAATAATGACCCCTTCCTACTTTTTGGTGGAGAAACAATGTGAACCCCTTTCTCCAGTGAGTTCAGATGATCTGAAAAAGAAGATGATGCTGTGAGCCATCCAGGTTCACACATCTAAAAACCCGCTCAATGTCAGCGCCCTTGTTTCCTCTCCAGCTCAGCCCTGGAGGGAAGGGCCCCAGGAGGGCGATGCGGGCAGTGGGCTGGCGGGGATGAGGATGGTCTCTGTGTGCCCTGGCACCCAGCAGGCACCCGCTGGCACAGCCCAAACACTAGCACTTCCTTTGTACTGAAGATATCAGGTCTGGCTCAGATGATCAAATACACGGATAACCGAGAGAAGGGAAGAAGATGGAGGAACATGGGTCAGCAATCCTGAACATCCTGTGCTCATGGGGAGGACACAGGGAACGGAGGCCTGCTATGGAGCCGTAGAGGAAGGGAGGGTGGGTTTGGGGAGGGCCAACTGGAGCCCTGCAGCAGGTGGAATTGTGGCCCCCCCAGGAGACAGGTCGAAGTGTTGACCCCCAGTACCTTGGAATGTACCCCAGCACCGTGCCCTGTGAGGAACGAAGGCTGCCTCCACTGGACTTGGGTCCTCAGCTCTTAGGACAGTGCCTGGCACCTCCTGGCCATGGTTGTCCAGGGAAGGAAGAGCAGAGGAAGGGAGGGAGCAAAGAGAAAGAGGAAGAAAGGGAGAGGGAGAGGACCCACAGTGGAATCGGGTCATCATGAACCTCGTCATGGGGTAAGATGCATGCCCGTCTCATAGATTGTGCAGATGTGCACAGCCTACTTCAGCCAAAGGAGAGCCGGCCCTTGTCCACTGTGACTTGTCCTTAGAGGAGGGGAGAGGCACAGCAGAAAGAAAGTGACAGGCGTGAAGATGGAGGCACAGCGGGGCGTGATGCAGCTGGAAGCCCAGGAACTCCAGGAATCGCTGACAAGCTCCGTGGCTGGGAAGGGGAAGGAAGGACCCCTCTCTAGAGATTTCAGAGGCAGTGTGGCTCTGCAGACAGCTTGAGTTCCGACCTCCGGCTTCCAGGACTGCGATGAAACTAATTTCTGCCATTGAAGCTCTCCTGTGTGGGACACGGTCCAGTAGCCCTCGGAGGCTGACAGACAAACCTTGCGGAGGAATCCTGGCCCCTGGCACACCCGGACGGCCGAGCAGAGCACAGTGTGGGCACGCGGTTTCCATGCCCTGCACAGATTCACATGGACATACCCCAGCCTCCGGTCCCAGGGCCGGCACCAGAAAGAGCTGTCCCCAGGCACTGGACCAGCCCAGAGGCTCACAGGGAGCAGGTGGCCCATTTAAAACAAGACACCTACGGGACTTGGGGAAGGCAGGGCCCTGCAGAGTAGGGCACTGTGCCGGGCAGCCGGAATGTCCGGGGTGGTGGGGAAGTGCCCTGAGGTCTTCTAGCCCAGGCCGGCAGGGATGGAGGAAGCCACCGCCCAGCCTGGGAGAAGGGAGCTGTGTCTCAGGGGCCACAGTGGCAGGGAGCAGCGACCTTCAGCTGAGGAAGCTGCCTGGCCAAGGCTCAGGGAGGGGTGGGCGCAGGCGCAGGAGCAGGAACGGAGCGGGCACCCCACTGCTACCTCCACCTCTCTCCTGCCTCCAACCCTGCAGGCACCAAAACCAGATGGAGCTCCAGGGCAGAGCGCGGGGGAGCCTGGGGCTAGCACTGCCCAGGGTGAATGTCTGCAGGCTCCCGGGTCTCCCCTTTGAGAGGCTGAGCCTGCAACCTGAAGCTCCTGCAGCCGTAAGCTTGGACTCCGTGCCAAGCGCCGCGGGCTGGGGGAGCCCTGGGGGTGGCCGACATGAGCAGAAGCCTTGCAGCTAGCTCCACCTTTGAGGAGGAGGGGGTGTCACACACGCAGGCTTGGGAGCCTCGCGTCGGGGGTGTTGGAGCAGGCCCTGAGGCCTGGGATTCCGTGCGGGGCTTATCCTGGGTCCCATTGCACAGGAACAGGATGGTGTCTGAGCCACAGCCCGCTCTGTGTGTTATAGGAGAGAGGACAGGGAACCCCTTTGTCCATAAAGAAGTGCTCAGTATCTCCCACTCTGTTTGATTTGAATTTGGGGTTGAGGCCTCCGGTAGCATTTTCTTTCCCTGTGCGCACTGGGCGGTTGGTCAGGCCTGGGTCCCGCCCTGCCACGCTGTCATCTCTGCTGCGCGGGGCCACGGCCTTCGGGGCAGCTTGGGCTGGGTGTGGAACCTGCTCTCACAGCTCCTTCCCGAGTGTCGTGGGTGCTGCATCGGGGTGCCCAAGGAAGGCCTGAGCGCGTGACCGTCCGCCCAAGTGATTTCCAATCTGATTGCGTCTGTGAGCCGCAGTGCAATTGCCAATCAGCCCTGGAGAAGATTAGACTCAGAGCAACCTTGTAGTGGCTGGGTCCCGCCCGGGATGATTCTAAAAGGAGGCAGCTCTGACGACGGCCACTTAGGTCTCCAAGGCACTGCCACTCAGGGAGCCTGCGAGCTTCTGGGCCTGCAGAGGGACCGGCATGTTTTCAAGCCCCGAATCCCCGCTGCGCCTGCCAAGCCTCAATCAAGGGGCTGTCGCTGAGGCTGCCCCTTCACGAGATTGCGGGGGGCGGGGAGGGGATGAACTGCCTTGGGACCCCTAATGGGCTCAGCAGCCTGGCGCTTTCACCGCAGAGCCCAGGCACGGGGAGCATGGTAGGCGACCCCTGAGTGTGCCGTGGGAGGCTGGGAGGCTGTTGCCAACAGTGCCGGCCACGGCAGCCCGGCGCTGCCGCGGCGGAAGTGTGGCCACCAGTTGGATCTGGGAACCTGCAGAAGGCGAGAGGTGTGTCTTGGTTCCACTCACAGCCCTCCGAGAACGCTCAGAGAGAAATCACACATTCTCAATTTGAATATGAAGAATAATAAATGAGAAATGAAATCAAAACTCCTCATACATCGAATGCACCACTGCGCAGCAGACAGGACTTTAAATAGATTCATGTAGACACATTTCAAAACGGGCAATTTGGATATTAAAACTCAAATGGCATCAGTGACGTTGGGGAACATGTGCCAGTGGCACACACACGGCTGAGACACACAGAGACACACACATGCCTGAGACACACAACGACACACACATGGCTGAAACACATCCACAAGTGAGACACACACAACTGAGACACACAGTGACACACACACAGCTGCGACACACACATGGTTGAGACATACAGAGACACATACATGGCTGAGACACACACATGGCTGAGACATACAGAGACACATGCACAGCTGAGACACACACACCGCTGAGACACACACGGCTAAGACACACACACGGCTGAGACACACAGAGACACACACACGGCTGCGACACACACATGGTTGAGACATACAGAGACACATGCATGGCTGAGACACACAGCTGAGACATGCACAGCTGAGACACGCACATGGCTGAGACACATACACAGGTGAGACACACACAACTGAGACACACAGCGACACACACACAGCTGTGACACACACATGGCTGAGACATACAGAGACACATGCATGGCTGAGACACACAGCTGAGACATGCACAGCTGAGACACACACATGGCTGAGACACACACATGGCTAAGACATACAGAGACACATGCACGGCTGAGACACACACACCGCTGAGACACACATGGCTAAGACACACACATGGCTGAGACACACAGAGACGTACAGCTGAGACACACATATGACTGAGACACGCACACACACCTGAGACACGCAGCAATTCACACACGGCTGAGACACAGCCCTGCTGGTGGCACCTGCCCGATGGGGCTGCTAGTCAGAAAGCCCCTCCTGGGTCCAAGAGGCCCGTCTGCCGAAAACTCCTCTGCCCCCCGAACCTGTGTCACTGAGAGGCTCCCCCGCCTTGGCACACCGCCCTGTGACGACCGTCCGTTCCCCTGTGCCTGTCATTCCTGTAAGGAAGGGAGGCTGCCTCCATTGGACTTGGATCCTCAACTCTCAGGACAGTACCTGGTACCTGCTGGCCATGGTTGTCCAGGGAGGGAAGGAGGGAGGGAGGAAGGGAAGGAAGGAGGGAGGGAAGGAGGGAGGGAGGAAGGCAGGAAGGATGGGAGGCAGGGAGGGAGGAGGGAAAGAAAGAAAGGGGGGAGGGAGGGAGTGAAAGAAGGTGGGGAGAGGAGGGGGAAGGGGGAGGAATGAAGGGAGTAGGGAAGAAGAAAAGGAAATGTAGCCAAGCAAAGAGAGCAGGGACCCTCCAGATAGTGTGGACTTATCCCCTCCGTTCTGTGGTGTCTAAAGGAGAAAGGGGTGTTTCTGGGACAGCACATGAGAGCCAGGAGTCCGAGCCGGGGTGAGCTGAGGTCCTGCAGCCCAAATGCCACACCCCCTCCATGGACCCCAGACGAGCTCTCTGGTTAACAGTGGGAGTCTATTCCAGTGATTGGCTGGCATGACTTGCCGCAGTCCTATTTTATTTATTATATTATTTATTTTTTGCCATCTTCTACTTGCATTATCTAGGAAAAAAAGGCATTCTTTCGTGACAGGTTGAGGAGGGGTGTAAGTAAAGGAAGGGACATGATAAAAAGCGGTTCCCTGCCAGTGCAGGGGGACCATGCCTGCTCCAGGAGAGCCTAGTTCTGTCCTCAGCATCACAGTTGTGCTGGCGCGAGACAGACACAGGCGGGGTGACGGGAGCGTGAGAAGCACTTCTAGTCAATCTCGGAAAGGTTGCAGCCCGTCTGCGCACCTGCCAATGCTTTTAAAAGGATGAAGACATTCACTCTGACCTTGAGACGGAGCACACGAATCTCTGCCTTTTTACTGGAGTAAACCATCAGTGCTCATCTGCAGCTGAGTGCTCTGATGCAAAGAGCTATCAAATCTCAGTTTAAGGCCTTGAGCTAGGAGGCTCCAAATTTGTGTGCAGACGGCTTTTCCCATCACGGATAATGAGGTATTTTACCTTTGACAAAAGACTGTAGATCTAATGTACACAGATCTGTATGCGCGAACCTTGCAGATCCTTTGTGTGTGGGGGTGGCATGGGGCAATCACAGGGTAAATGTGAGTGCGCACCCCTCATCCCACTGCCGCTCTCCCGGGAGTTGAGTGGCCTCAGCTTCCTTCTGCAGACACTTCTGCACTCAGACACGGAGCCGTCTCTCTGCTCTGAGAGAAGTTTCGAGAGAACAACTGCTTAGGCCTGTTCTAGAAATCCCCAAATGCAAAGATTTATCAGAGTCATTTTTAAATTTCATGAAAACAGTTGTTGAAAAGAAACACCCATAAAACCGTTACGTGGTCACGCTCAGTCAGTGCACGTGGAGCTCAGGATAGCAACCACTGAGGTGGGTTATTTGGATGGGTTACTTGTTCATTTTGTTTGAGTAAATACAAATACATATTTGTGAGTTCTTCTAAGATTCTGTTTGATTTTACTGGCCGGGTGCAGGGGCTCACACCTGTAATCCCAGCGCTTTGGGAGGCTGAGGCGGGCAGATCACCTGAGGTCAGGAGTTTAAGACCAGCCTGACCAAGATGGTGAAACCCCGTCTCTACTAAAAATACAAAAATTAGCTGGGCATGGTGGTGGGCACCTGTTACACCAGCTCCTCAGGAGGCTGAGGCTGCAGAATCACTTGAAAGCAGGAAATGGAGGTTGCAGTGAGCTAAGACAGCAACACTGCACTCTAGCCTCGGGGCAGCTTGAGACTCTGTCTCAAAAAAAAAGTAAGATTCTGTTTGATTTTATATTCTAAACTGTTTTCCAGAATGGCTGGACCATTCCACTTTGTATAAGAATTCCAGTCACTCCACAGCCTTTCCAGCACTTAGCATTGTTTTAAAATTTAGCCATTAATAATCATACTAGGCTGGGCACAGTGGCTCACACCTGTAATCCCAGCACTTTGGGAGGCTAAGGCAGGCGGATCACCCGAGGTCAAGATTTCGAGACCAGCCTGGACAACATGGTGAAAACCCGTCTCTACTAAAAATACTAAAAAAAAATTAGCCATGCATGGTGGTGCACGCTTATAATCCCAGCTACTCAGGAGACTGAGGCAGGAGAATCGCTTGAACCCAGGAGGCAGAGGTTGCAGTGAGCCGAGATCACGCCACTGCCCTCCAGCCTGGGCGACAGAGTGATACGCCATCTCAAAAAATAAATAAATAAACCATACTAAATATATGAAGTACAGTGCCGTCTCATTACGATTTTAATTTACATTCATTCCCCAGTGAAAAATGACATCGAGCTTTTTAAAGATGTGTTTATTTGCCACTCATGTGTATTTTCTTTCGTAAAGTATGTATTCAAATGTTTAGCCAATTTCATTCCTGTGTTTCCTGGTTTCTTATTGTTGAGTTTTGAGAGTTCTATATATGGCCTGTTGGCAAGTCCTTTGCCAGGTATATGATTTTAAAATATTTTATTCTAATCTCCATCTTTTATTTTCACCCTTTTAGCACCGACCTGGGCAGAGCAAACATTTTTACTTTTGATGAAGTCCAGTTTATTAATTTTTCCTTTATGGCTTATCATTGAAAGATGGCGTATCTAAGAAATTTAGAAACAACAAAGTTTGTCACAAGGGTTTCCTTCTATATTTTCTTCTGAATTTTTTAGTGTTTCATGCCTTACCTTTAGGTCTGTGATCAATTTTTAGTTAATGGAGACCTTTTTATTTTCCCACGTAGATGTCTAATGGTTCCAGGGACATTTGTTAAACAGGCTATCTTTTCTTCATTGAATTGTCTTTGTGCTTTCGTCAAAAATCAATTGTGCTAGTCTATCTATCTCTGGACTCCACTCCCGTCTATCGCTCTACGTCTATCTTTTGGCCAATATAACAGTGTCTTGATTATGGTGTCTTTAGAGCAAGGATGTTTCTAGTAGCTTGTCTTTGCAGGGAGATTTTAGAATCAGGGTTTGGCTATCCTCAAAGAGTCCTGGGGAGGTTTGGTTAGGGTTGCCTCGGACCTATAGATCCAGCTGGGAAGAATGCACATGGCAACCCTATAAACTCTTCCAATTCATGCACACAAATATAATTTCACTAATACAGGTTTACTTTGATTTCTTTTATCAGCATTTTGTAGCTTTCAGTATTCATGTCTTGCAATATTTTTTCATATGAATACCTAAATATTTTATTTTTATGCCACAATGGAAAAATGGTACTTAAAAAACTGATTCCCCATTGTTTATGTCGAATATATAGATACACAATTGATTTCTTTTTTAGGACATTGACTGTGTCCTGTGACCCTGCTAGGCTTTGCTATTAGTTCTAGGACTTTCTATGTAGATTCCATAGGATTTGTTACGTAGGTGATCGTGTCATCTGTAAATAGAGACAGTTTTATTTCTTCCTTTACAACCCGTATGCTTTGTTTTGTTCCTTGCTTAATTTCATTGGAAAGGATTTCCAATATTATGTTGAATGAAAATAGAAGTGGTGACATTGGACAAATTTACCTGGTTCCTAATTTTATGGGGTAAGTAGTCAGTCTTTACCATGTAAGTATGATGTTAGCGATAGGACTTCTGTAGATTACTTTTAACAAGTTAGAGAAATAACCTTTTGTTCTTAGTTTGCTGAGAATTCCTATCAGGAATGAATGTTACATTTTATTAAATTCTGTGTCTAATTAGGTGATCACATGAGTTTTCTTCTTTTCTTAATAGATGACATATTAATCTTCAACTGTCAAACCCACTTTGCATTCCTGGAGTAAACCGCCCCTGGTCATTATATATTATCCTTATGATAAGCGGGCAGATTCTTCGTGCTGTTTCTTTTGCTATGGGTCTCTGTATCTCTGTGCAGGAGGGTACGGGTCTGCTCTCATCCCGTGATGTCTACCTGTTTTGTATCAGCACAACGTTGCTCTGATAAATGGCTGGAACATGTCCCCTCCTCTTCTGTTTTCTGGAAGAGAGTGCGTACACTGCTGTCATCTTTGCCTCTGCTGTTTGATAGCATTTTCCAGTGAAACCATCTGGCCTTGGAGTTTTGAGTTTCTTCTTCTTTTTTTTTAAGTTCTTAAGTGTGACTTCAATTTCCTCAACAGATATGGAGTAATTCCAGTTATCGCTCTCTTTCTGAATGAGCTTTTGTTGTTTGTGTCTTTCAAAAAATTGGTCATTTAATCTGCCATGGAATATGGTTAGAGTGTGATTCACAGTGTTCCCTTCTTGCCTTTTCATGTTTCTAGACCTGCAGTGATATCCTCCCTCTCACTCCACATGCTGCTGACTCATATCTTGCTCTTTCTTTGGCCAGTCTGGAGAGAGCTTCATTGGTTTTATTGGTATTTTCGAAGAGCCAGCTCTTGGTTCCACTGGTTTTCTCCACGGTGTCTGTCTCCAGTTCCAACGTTGCCTGGTTTCTTATTTTCTTCCTTCTGTTTGCTCTGATTTAGTTTGCTTTTATTTTTGCTTCTTAAGGTGAAAGGCTAAATCCTCGATTTGATACATTACTTCCTTTCAAATGTAACAATGTAAATCTATAATTTTTTATCTAAGCACTGCTTTAGCTGTGTCCTTTTAGTTTTGATATTCTGTGTTTTAATATTTATTCAAGTAAACATATTCTCTAAGTTCCCTTGCTTTTCTGTTGACATATGAGTTATTTAAAAATCTGTTGTTTAATATCAACATGTTTGCAGACGTGCTAGGTACCTCAATTCCATCGTGTTTGTTGGAAACATGCTCGGTGCAACAAAGAAAAATCAGCACTGAGACAATGGATCTCTCAGCAAAGCAATTTTTACTTTTTTAACTTCCTGGACTGCAGGAAGCGTACTCTCACTAGCCATCTTGCCATGAGAGTACCACGAACAAAGGAAAAGTAGACATATTTATCCCTTACCCATTTGGGGTTGTCATTACTGCTGTGTCTGATCTCTGTTGGCTGGAGCCAGACCTCACAATCCAAACTAAAACCCAATTGGCTAACAACTTAAAACTCTTCTAAACAGGTGAAAGCAATGGTGAGCTGCGACATGCCTGTGAGCATGTCCAGCACAGATATCTTCGTTAAAGTACAAGGACACAGAATGTACTACGTGCCTGTAGGCTGGCGTGTCTAACAGCTATAGAGGATAGGGCTTCGTAGAGTTATTAGCACACTTATTCTTTAACAAGAAAGGAAACGTTAAAGAGGAACTTTTATTTCCCACAGTGTTTAATCGATTTCAGTGCTTGTGCGTGCTCAAAGGCTGGCTCCACAGTGCACAGCATGGTCACCTGGGCATGTTTCTGGTGCCCTCTCTGTGCTGTGTGGTATCTTCACACCAATCAGGCCAACAGGCCCATTGTGGTGCCCGGGTCTTCTCTGCTGTGGGTGATTGTCTGGCCTCTTTGTCCACTGATGACTGGACTAAGAGTTGGCATCTTCTGATTGTGTTTCGTGCTGAAACTTGGCCAGGAATTGTTTGCTGTGCAGAGTGATTCTAGACAAGTCTGGGTCTTGTTAAAACCTTCCGGAGGAGGTTGGTGCTGTGACTGGCTTGTATTAGCAGGCAATTGTCCAGCCAGGCTAGGGCTGCAGGTTTCCAGGGCCATGGAAACCTCTGTGGGTGCTGGTTCCAGGGCCAGCTGCTCTCACGGCCTTTGCCTTGCTGTCTCGGGCCGGCCCTCAGGGGCACCCCGGAGCTTGGTCTGGGAATGGAGTCTCCGCAGCCTTCACTGCACTTCTGCAGCGCATCACACGCATCTGCAGCTTTACCTGCAGAACTGGGAATCCATTTCCCCAACATTCTTCTCTCTGCGATTTCCCCCCAGTCTGCAGTGTTGAGAGTTCCCTGTTCCCAGTGTCTGTGGCCAGATAATTGGGATTATCTCAGAAGTTCTGCCCTCGATGCTCTCGTGCAGCTTCCAGCCAAGAGCAGCAGAAAAAAGAGAAAACAGGCCAGGGGCAGTGGCTCATGCCTGTTATCCCAGCACTGTGGAGGCTGAGGTGGGTGCATCAGCTGAGGTTAGGAGTTTGAGACCAGCCCGACCAACATGGTGAAACCCCGTCTCTACTGAAAGAATACAAAAAAAAAAAAAAATTAGCTGGGCATGGTCATGGACACCTGAAATTCCAGCTACTCAGGACGCTGAGGTGGCAGAATCATTTGAACTGGGAGGAGAAGGTCGCAGTGAGCAGAGATTGCATCATTGCACTCCAGCCTGGGTGATAAGAGAAACAGGAAAAAGAGAGAGAGAGAGAAAGAGAAAAAGAAAGAGAAAGAAAGAGAGAGAAAGAGAGAGAAAGAAAGAGAAAGGAAAGGAAGAAGGAAGGAAGGAAAGAGAGAGAGAAAGAAGGGAAGGAGGGAGGGAGGAAGTAAAGCCCACCATTTGTGACAACATGGATAAACATGGAGGATGCTATGCTAAGTAATGCAAGCCAGGCAGAGAAAGGCAAACGCTGGACGGTCCCACATAGGAGACCTGATCTCACTTTTGGATGCAGAGAATGGAATGGTGGTCCCAGGGGCTGAGTGGGTGAGGGAAGGAGAAGCATTGGTCAAAGATGCAGCATTCAGCTAGACAAGGGGAAGGAGCTCTGCTGGATTACTGCACAGAGAGGTCACTATAGGTCCTAACAACGCACTGTATGTTTCAAAACTGCTAAGCAAGTGGATTTTAAATGTTCTCCTCACAAAGGGACGGTGAGTATGAGAGGAGTGGTGAGTGTGCTAATTAGCCCACTGTGCGCATTCCACGATGGAGCCATGCATTGAAGCATCACATGGCACTCCAGAAATACATACAATTATTATTCACCGATTAAAAGACTAAACAAATAATGCCCCAAATACATACAAAAGTCACAGTGCACAGATCTTACCCCGGAAGGGAGTGAATGAGGTGTTAAGCTGCAGGTAAGGGCTCTTGGGAATAAGGTGTTAACGACGGCTATTAGTCAACAGAAACTACAAGTTGGTGAGTGCTGGCATGGCAGGAGCACAAGGCTGAACACCAAACAAAATCATTATCGTACATTTCGGCATAGCTAGAAGAGAGACTTGAAATGTTCCCAACACGAAGAAAGGATGAATGACGATGGATACCCTGAGCGCTCTGATGTGATCACTCCACGTCGCCTGCATGTAGCAGAGGATCACAGGTACCCGTAAATGTGAACCAGCATTATGAATCCATAAAAAAGAGGTGGAAACAAGGTAAGTAACTTTAGAAACCAGGTAAAAAGTGCCAACATGATCCTGCTCCTGTAGTACAAAGACTCATCAGAAATTCCTGGACAGTGCTAACTAAAATAGTGAGTTTCAGTTAAATTGTTCCGTTAATTAGAAAGCTGATTACAACTTGGGCTGAGATAAAAGCTCCTTTAACAGCCATTCCTTTCCCTTGGCTCATCCTCCCATCAGAGGAGCTAAATTAATTAGCCTCCTGGAACCTGAGCTTCTAGATAATCACAAAGAAGTACTGATGAGTGAGCACTGAAGCTTTGCAGAAAGAGGGGTTGGAAGAGGGGGCGTGAATCTTCTCTGCTGAGTTCTGATGACCCCAGACCTGACCACTGTTTCTTCCACATGCATTTTCAAAGTCTGCATTGGCCAGTCAGGCCCACGTTGGGGTAAGAACCAGCTTCTGCGGTGCGCCGCCAACGACGTGAACTGTCACGCTGTGTCTGTCTCTGTGGCAGCGTCATGCTCGAGGCCTGTAGTAATGAACCAGGAGTGCCCAGAATCACGGGGAATCTTTCCAACACCCGGGTTAAATGGCACTTGGATTTTACTGTCAGGCACAGGGCCCGTGTTCTCTGAGCGCTGGCCATCTCCATGCTGCGGGGTTTCCCGCTGGGCCAACGGTGGCATCTTCACCAGAGGCCTGGCAGTTTTCTCCCACCACTGCTGCTCCGCCTCTGCAGCCGCCGTCCCACAGTGTCTCCTCCCCAGGGGGTCCCACGGGTACCCCCTGCCATGGGGCCCATCAGGGACGGCGGCCTCCTTGCCTCCACTCTCTTCTGCCTACAGTCTGTTCTTCCCCAGAGCCTCAGAGATCATGTTTGAAGCCATCCTTCCGATCACAAGACTTCCTCATCGGAAACTCCTCTGTGGCTCCCTTCACAGAGGGAAAGGAAATCAAATCCCGGCCGTGGCCTCCAGGCCTGCCTGGGACAGACTCCAGCCACGGTGACTCTGGGCAGGCCCTGGGGCTGTGCACAACCTGCAGGCCCCGAGCAGAGCTTCTGACTTGCCCTTTTCTCTGTCTAGGATGCTTTTCCCGACTCTTCCCAGGACTAGGATCAGCTTCCAGGTCCCCTCTCCCGCGAGCCTTCTCTGGCCACCTAGTCAGGAGCCCTCGGTGTTCTGAGCCGCAGCACCCTACTTGGTTCCTGCACAACTGAGCCTTCTGTTTTCGGCGGCCCCTGAAGCCTGAGCCCTGGGTGTGGGGCCGCCTCAGGCACTCACCATGGGAATGTAGTGCCTGGCCTGGCACCTGGCACACCCGGGGAGCTGGGAATGGTTGATGGTTGAAAAGTAGAACGCATTGTCTCAGGAAGCAGACAGGCCCTCTCTGGCTGAGAGCCCAGAGGGAGGTCCTTTTGGGGTTGGGGTTTGTGCTGATTGCTTGGCCTTTGAGGGTTGTCCTGTGCTCAGCGGGACAGGAAGACCCACAGGGCCCCGCAGCTCTCACATGAGGAGGTGAGGAGAGACATTCCCCAACACTTAACCCCAAGCAAAGTGCAGGGCTTGAGATGACGGTGAACCTGAGCAGTGAGGAGCAGGCAGGGTTAGAGCCTGGTGCGGAGGAAGCGGAGGAAGCGGAGGAAGTGGAGGAAGCTGAGCACAGGCAGGAGCAGCCCACAGGGCACCCGGCAAACAGAGGCACGTGCCCAACGTGGATGACTCCAAAAGCAACAGCACTCCCTCGGGAATGGATCTGCAGAATGGAACCGCTTTTTCCTCCTCCTTCCTTCTTGTTAAAAAATTGTTCAGCCGTGATACCTGGAGAATCAGGAGTTGGAGGGGCAGGAAGCCACCTGCCTACCAGGCAGCAACCGTGGCTGCAGAGAAAGGTGGAGTCTGAGCCCGGCTGGGTGCAGGCAGCGCGTCCCCACCCGGCCGCAGATACACACAGAGGTTCTGAATGGTAGGACCTCACTGTCTCCCAGGATGGATGACACCAAATGACTTCTGCCCAGATTGCTTGCTGGGCAGGTTGGTGTTGTCATTGGATATCCACTGTGTTTAAGATTGTCACTTAAAAGTGCCTTTACACATATAGTTCATGACAGATATCTGGAATAGGTTAGAGGCTAAAAGCAACACACTTAACAGTTAGCTTCTCACCAGCCTTAAGCATCCTGGATTCTCAGGAACGTGACCACCAAAGAAAGGATTATAGTGAGTAAGTTAAAAATCACCAAGCGGCGCTCCAGAAGGGAGCCCCTCCAGTGCTGAACCCCCGTTCTAACAGGCACCCAATGCTCAGGTGACCCACCAAGTGCGTTCAGTACCCACCGCCCCGCCACTCAGGGCCGCCGCCATCCAGGAAGCCTTTTCTCTCGAGAGCCACAACAGAGGATCAGATGTTCATCTTCCACCGCTAAACCATCAGCCACACCAGAGCCTGTGTTCACACTGCATAGAGAATTGCGGTCTCCGTGTGTCTGCTCTGGGTCCTCGATAAATATGCCAAGTAGTGTCTCTTCTAACCCACAGGCAGGCTGGTCCCATGAGCATGTCAATCGTCCTGACCATTTAAATGGTTCAAAGAGCCCCTGAGGACGTGTCCTCCATGGCGGACGTCAGGAAGCTGTGCTGTCTTCCCGCCACCGCAGCTGCAGCTGGAGATGACCCCAGTGAGACAGCATCTTGGCCACCTCAAGCTCACAGTGCCTCCTTGAAGATTCCCATTCCCACGTCGGGTGGAGGATTCACTGTCTACACCTGTCTCCTTCCACATCTCATGATCCCTGCATGTGCACAGCCCAAGTCTGGCCAAGAAGTTCACACAGAGTAAAGGTGCAATATCTTTTGATTACGGGACAAATACGTGTCTGTAACCCTACCTCATGTGGCTTATACACCTGGTGGTGACTGATAAGTGTTCCTCGTGTGATAAATAAAGCTTGAATGTCTCCAGGTGCAGATGGATGAGTAGAAGAAGGTGCAGGATGGCATTCCCATCTTCATTTTGTAGATCACAGAGAATTGCACGGAACTACAATGCCTTAGTGCTGTGGTGTTACACAGACTGTGTTCTCTGTCCGTCGTGCATTATTTCTTCTGTACCACAAATCTCCTCCCAGTGACCTCCTCAAATGCACAGAATCCACTTGCATGAGTACATACACAGAGAGGGTAAAACAGTGCCACTAACAGACTGGCGCGGCCGCACAGAAGGCACTGCGGGAGGCTTGCCTTTGTCTTAGAACCAAGAGTGTGTGGTGGTTGTTACCCACAAGGAGGACAGTTAGCAAGGGACCAGGGAAGTTTAAGAACCTGGAGTGAAATCAAAGGCCCTTAAGAAAAAAAAAAAACTTAAAATGGCCAGTTGTTCATTAATCACCAGGAGTTGTCTGACCCAGGGCGGGGGCAGTCTTATTGCTATTATAAACCATACAAATGTAAAGAAGAAAGTAATTACCCCCTTTATAGACTGAAAAGTTAAATGTGGAGCTGTTGGTTGCCATGGACACACTGGACTGTTTACAGCTCCCGTGTAAACAGTGGCCAGAGAGAAAGCAGCATTTCCTTCCTAATGACATTCATTAGGGTCATTTTTTTTTAGTGGGTCCTTTCTCTGAAAATGAATTCCCACTGATTATGCACATGCCTTCACAAATAAAAACGTGTCGAACAGAGGGGTGCGAGTGTGAGCCGGGAACCAGCCACGTGTCCATCTGATTCTGCCGTGGTACTCTCCGCCAGAGGTGGCAGTGAACTAACACACCCTGTCCCAGTCCACCGAGAGAGGGACCCATATGCGCAGAGCTGTGAGTGTGGAACCTGTGCCCCACGAGGAAGCCCAGATGACCTCTGTGTTCTGGAAACGGCTTATGCTTTAGTCACTTCGTCAGCTGACCCCAAGGCTTCTGTGTGGACGCAGGGGAGGCACAGAGGGGCCTGTAGATAAGCCGGGGGTGGGGGAAAGGGGGCCCAGCTGAGGGTGGCTGAGCATCACGGTGATCACAGTGCCTTTCCATCAGATCCTTAGGAAACACAGTGAGGTTTGCTGCTGTGTGCAGACTTACTCTCCAGGGCTCACGCCTAGGCTGGAGCTGACCTGGGATTCCACAGCCACCGGCCCGGGTTCCTGAGGCTTGACCCACCGCGGCTCATGTCTCTCTCCCGCTTCTTCAGTTTGAGCAACGGTCATCCTCCCCCTTCATCCTGAAAGCCCAGCCACTGCTTTCACAGACATAACAATGTTCCCCTAAAGAAAAGGAACATCAGAGAATTGGATTCAAGATCTAACATGACCTCAGTAACCATGCTGCTTTGATTTCTGAGAATGCCACATCAGCAAGGAGGGTGGAGGCTGCACACTCACCACCCCGTAAGCCCCGAGCACAGCCGCGCTGTCAGGCCAGCTGTCCTGGAAAACAGCGGCACAGCCCGCACTCCAGCGTGGGCCACGGCGGGTCCACCTCTCACACTGAACGCCTGAGGAAACAGCAGAATGAGGAGCGTGAATTTAAATCTCCTGCAGCAATTGGACACATTGGTGCTATGTGTATTGACTCTCACACTTTCAAAGTCTGACTTTTACTTTTTTGTTTTTTTGAGACGGAGTCTTGCTCTGTCGCCCAGGCTGGGTGCAGTGACACAATCTCAGTTCACTGCAGCCTCCACCACCTGGGTTCAAACGATTCTCCTGCCTCAGCCTCCCAGGTGGCTGGGACCACAGGCGCCCATCACCATGCCGGGCACTTTCATGGAGTACTTTTATTTCACCTTTTTTTTTCAGCAATTCCCTTTTTATTGTATTTTACAAAAGCATCATTACATGATCGACTGCAAATTAAAAATAAATGCTAGTCCTTGACCACACAGGCTGCTGACCTTGTCACAAAGTCAGTGCCCACAAATTCCGTGTTAGGATTAACCACTGCAATAATTAGCCAAGGCCTGCCTTCCAGAGCGTTCAATTTAATGGCTTATTGTAAAAAACTGTTTTGGAAACATCTCTAGGTGAGGCTGGTGCACCTGGTGTGAAAGATGGTTCTCTTTCACACCAAGGAATGAGAGAACCAGGGAAGCCGGCTCAGTCCATTCACACATGGCCTAAAACTCTGTCCTAGGGCTCCTGCTGGGGACTGTTTCAGGGACCCTCCAACCTGGAGGAGATGAGCCTCCCTCCAGCAGCTGAGACCCAGCTCTGGCTAAGAGCTACCAGGAAGCTGGGCCTCCCTTGGCACTGCCAAGCTGTGGTATACGCCATGCTCTGTCTCCAGATAGGTCCCACCCAAGTTCAGCTACAGGGCCTTAGAATACTTGCCCACAGAAACAATGTTAAAAAGTGAAATTAGGTTCCCAGATAAGCCTACCCAAACCCATTCTACCTGTAACGCAGCCAACGCTGTACAGAAATCGTTTAGGGAAGGCTTGAGACCCCTTCCACTTGAGAATCTCTCTGCATCCCCAGGGTGCCACCTTCTGCCCCGGCCCGTCTCTGGGTTCACCCACGCATCCACTCTCCAAGCCCTCAGCCACGCTCCGCGCCTCCCCACCTCGAAGCCTCCGGGGCACCTGGTCTCCAGATTCCAGCCTGGCCGCCTCCCTGACCCCGCCTCGGGTGACAACTTCACCAACACGCCGGGAGGGAATGTTCTGGAACGGCAGCCTCCCCACCTTCCCCTGCTTCTGGATCAGTAGGGCGCCCCCTCCTGGGTGTGACCAGCACCTACCCTTCCTCCAGGTCTTGGTGCCAGGGAGTTCTCCTAAGGTGGATGGTGTTGACCCCTGGGCCCTCCTCCGGGTGACATCCTTCTCTATCCAGAATGTTCCTCGCTGTGGAGCCCTAAGGCCGCCAGGGACTGGGTTTACTCTGCCCACTTGCTGTCTTCTTTCTTTCTTCCTCTGTCTTCCCCCACCTCCTCCCTCTTTCCTTCTTCCCTCTCCCCCTCCCTCTCCCTCTCCCCCTCCCCCTCCCCCTCCCTCTCCCCGTCTCTCCCTCCCTCTCCCCCTCCCCATCTCACCCTCCCCATCTCACCCTCCCTCTCCCCCTCCCTCTCCCTCTCCCCCTCCCCCTCCCCCTCCCTCTCCCCGTCTCCCCCTCCCTCTCCCCCTCCCCATCTCCCCCTCCCCATCTCCCCCTCCCCATCTCCCCCTCCCTCTCCCCCTCCCTCTCTCCGTCCCTCTCCCCTCCCCCTCTCCCTCCCTTCCTCCC
>CAUYQU010043431.1:0-104759 GCA_963574635.1 Cheracebus regulus | reverse complement strand
CTCAAGATTTGGCTCTCTGTTTGTTAATGGTGTATAGGAATGCTTGTGTTTTTTGCACATTGATTTTGTATGCTGAGACTTTGCTGAAGTTGCTTATCATCTCAAGGAGGATTTGGGCTTAGACAATGGGGTCTTCTAAATATACAATCATGTCATCTGCACATAGAGACAATTTGACTTTCTCTTTTCCTAATTGAATACCCTTTATTTCTTTTTCTTGCCTGATTGCTCTGGCTAGAACTTCCAATACTATGTTGAATAGGAATGGTGAGGGAGAGTACCCTTGTCTAGTGCCAGACTTCAAAGGGAATGCTTCCAGTTTTTGCCCATTCAGTATGATATTGGCTGTGGGTTTGTCATAAGTAGCTTTTATTATTTTGAGATACGTTCCAATGATACCTAGTCTATTAAGGGTTTTTGCACAAAGGGCTGTTGAATTTTGTTGAAGGCCTTCTCTGCATCTGTTGAGATAATCATGTGGTTTTTTTCTTTGGTTCTGTTATGTGATGGAGTACATTTATAGATTTGTAGATGTTGAACCAGCCTCACATCCCCAGAATGAAGCTGACCTGATTGTGATGGATAGGCTTTTTAATGTGCTACTGTAATCAGTTTGCCCGTATTTATTGAAGATTTTTGCGTCAATGTTCATCATGGATATTGGCCTGGAATTTTCTTTTTTAGTTGTATCACTACCAGGTTTTGGTATCAGTATGATGTTAGTTTCATTAAATGAGTTAGGGAGGATTCCCTCTTTTTGTATTGTTTGGAATAACTTCAGAAGGAATGGTACCAGCTCCTCTTTGTACATCTGGTAGAATTTGCGTGTGAATCCATCTGGACCTGGACTTTTTTTTGGTTGGTAGGTTGTTAATTGCTGCCTCAACTTCAGCCCTTGTTATCAGTCTATTCAGGGATTCAACTTCTTCCTGGTTCAGTCTTGGGAGGGTTTAAGTGTCCAGGAATTTATCCATTTCTTCTAGATTTAATGGTTTATGTGCATAGAGTTGTTTGTAGTAATCTGTGATGGTAGTTTGTGTTTCTGTGGAATCAGTGGTGATATCCCCTTTAACCTTTTTTATTGTATCTATTTGATTCTTCTCTCGTTTCTTTTTTATTAGTCTAGCTAGCAGTCTATCTGTTTTGTTTATCTTTTCAAAAACCGGCTCCTGGATTTATTGGTTTTTTTGAAGGGTGTTTTCTGTCTCTATCTTCCTCAGTTCTGCTCTGATCTTAGTTATTTCTTGTCTTCTGCTGGCTTTTGAATTTGTTTGATCTTGCTTCTCTAGCTCTTTCAATTTTGATGATAGGGTGTTGATTTTATATGTTTCCTTGCTTCTAATATGGGCATTTAGTGCTATAAATTTTACTCTGGACACTGCTTTAAATGTGTCCCAGAGATTCTGCTATGTTGTGTCTTCATTCATATTGGTTTTGAAGAACGTCTTTATTTCTATCTTTATTTCATTATTTATCCAGTAGTCATTTAGGAGCAGGTTGTTAAGTTTCCACATGTGTGGTTTTGAGTGAGTTTCTTAATCCTGAGTTCTAATTTGATTGCACTATGATCTGAGAGACTGGTCGTTATGATTTCTGTTCTTTTGCATTTGCTGAGGAGTTATTTACTTCCAATTATGTGGTCAATTTTAGAGTAAGTGTGATGTGCTGCTGGGAAGAATGTATATTCTGTGGATTTGGGGTGGAGAGTACTGTAGATGTTTGTTAGGTTGGCTTGGTCCAGATCTGAGTTCAAGTCCTGGATATTGTTAATTCTCTGTCTTATTGATCTGACTAATATTGACAGTGGAGTGTTAAAGTCTCCCCCCTATTATTGTGTGAGAGTTTTAAGTTTCTTTGTAGGTCATTAAGAACTTGCTTTATGTATCTGGGTGCTCCTTTATTGGGTGCATATATATTTAGGATTGTTAGCTCTTCTTGTTACATTGATCCTTTTACCATTCTGTAATGCCCTTCTTTGTCTCTTTTGATCTTTGTTGGTTTCAGGTCTGTTTTATCAGAGACTAGGATTGCAACCCCTGCTTTATTTGCTCCATATTTGTTTGGTAAATCTTCCTAGATCCATTTATTTTGGGTCTATGTGTGTCTTTGCATGTGAAATGGGTCTCCTGAATACAGCACACCTAGGGGTCTTGACTTTTTATCCAATTTGCCATTCTCTGTCTTTCGATTGGGGCATTTAGCATGTTTACATTTAAGGTTAACATTGTTATGTGTGAATTTGATCCTGCCATTTTGATACTAGCTGTTGTTTTGCCCATTAGTTGACGCACTTTCTTCCTTGTGTCAGTGGTCTTTATGATTTGGTATGTTTTTGCAGTGGCTGGTACTGGTTATTCCTTTCCATATTTAGTGCTTCCTTCAGGAGCTCTTGTAAAGCAGGCCTGGTGGTGACAAAATCTCTCAGCAGTTGCTTGCCCACAAAGGATTTTATTTCTCCTTCACTTATGAAGCTGTTTGGCTGGATATGAAATGCTTGATTGAAAATTTTTCTTTAAGGATGTTGAATATTGGCCCCACTCTCTTCCGGCTTGTAGGGTTTCTGCTGAGAGACACTCTGTGAGTCTGATGGGCTTCCCTTTGTGGGTAACGTGGTCTTTCTCTCTGGCTGCCCTTAACATATTTTCCTTCATTTCAGCCCTGGTGAATCTGACGATTATGTGCCTTGGGGGTTGTTCTTCTTGAGGAGTATCTTTGTAGTGTCTCTCTATTTCCTGGATTTGTATGTTGGCCTTCCTTGCTAGATTGGGGGAGTTCTCCTGGGTAATATCCTGAAGAGTGTTTTCCAGCTTGGATTCATTCTCTCCATCACGTTCAGGTACACTGATCAAATGTAGATTAGATCTTTTCACGTAATCTTGTATTTCTTGGAGGCTTTGTTCATTTCTTTTCACTCTTCTTTTCTCTAATCTTGCCTTCTCATTTTATTTCATCAAATTGATCTTCAGTCTCTGATATCCTTTCTTCTGCTTGGTCGATTCAGCTATTGAAACTTGTGTATGCTTCACGAAGTCCTTCTGCTGTGTTTTTCAGCTCCATCAAGTTGTTTATTTTCTTTTCTAAGCTGGTTATCCTAGGTAGCATTTCGTCTGACCTTTTTTCTAAGTTCTTATTTTCTTTGCATTGGATTGGGACATGCTCCTTTAGCTCAGAGAAGTTTTTTTTTTGCCCACCATCTGAAGCCTGCTTCTGTGAATTCATCAAACTCATTCTCCATCCAGTTTTGGTCCCTTGCTGGTGAGGAGTTGTGATCCCTTGGAGGAGGAGAGGCATTCTGATTTTTAGTAATTTTATAGTTTTTGCCTTGTTTCTTGCCATCTTTGTGGATTTATCTACCTTTGGTCTTTGAAGTTGGTGACTTTTGGCTGGGGTCTCTGAGTGGATGTCCTTTCTGTTGATGTTGAAGCTATTTCTTTGTGCTTTCTAGTTTTCCTTCTAACATTCAACCCCCTCTGCTGCAGGACTGCTGGAGATCCACTCCAGAACCTGCTTGCCTGGGAATCACCTGCAGGGGCTGCAGAACAGTAAGGGTTGCTACCTGTTTCTTCTTCTGGTATCTTCATCCCAGAAGGCTACCCACTGATGTCAGCCAGAGCTTTCCTTTATGAGGTGCCTCTTTGGATATACAGGGGTCAGGGAGCCACTCAGGGAGGCAGTCTGTCCCTTATCAGAGCTCAGGTACTGTGCTGGGAGCTCTGTTGTTCCGTTCAGAGCTGCTGGGTGGTAACATGTAAGTCTGCTGCAGTGGAATTCACAACACCTCTTTTCCCAGGTGCTCTGTCCTGGGAGGTGGGGCTTTATTTATAAGTCCCTGACATGCTGCTGCCTTTTTTCAGAGATGCCATGCCCAGTAAGGAGGGAGTCTAGTCACTGTCTGCCTTCAGAGGTGTTGCTGAGCTGCCATGGGCTCTGCCCGGCTGCTGTGTAAACTTCCTTGCAGTTTTGTTTACACAGGTAAAGTTAGAACTGCCTCAGTAATGGCAGACTGCCTCAGTAATGGCAGACTGCCTCGGTAATGGTGGACTGCCTCGGTAATGACATATGCCCTTCTCTCCACAGGGCTCGACCATCCCAGGTCAAGCTCAAACTGCTGTGCTGGCTGCGAAACTCTTGAGCCAGTGTCTTTCAGATTGCTGTTCTTTGTGGGGATGGGACCCACCGAGTCAGATCACCTGGCTCCCTGCTTTCAGCCCTGTCTCTTTCAGGTGAATGGGTGGCTCTGTCTCCCAGGCATTCCTGGCACCAGTTAAAATGGCTGCCCAGATTTGTGCGGGTTTTTGTGCTAGAAACCTGTGGCGCCGGCTGAAACAGCTGTGCTGGAAACCCGTGGCGCTTGTCACCCAGTGGGTATCTCCTGGTCTGTGGGCCATAAAGACCGTAGTATCTGGACCAGAGTGCTGGAGTGGCTGGAAAAACCCCTGATGGCCACTGTTGTGTAGGAGGTGGTTCTTCTGGTTTGTCACACTTCCTGGGTGGGGCATCACTCCACCCTGCCTTGGCTTACCTTTCTGGGGCTACACCTACTGTCCAGCCAGTCCCATTGAGATGCACCTTTACCTCGGTTGGAAACGCGGAGATCACTTGCCCTCTGCATCGCTCTTGCTGGGAACTGCTCCCTGGAGCTGTTCCTATTTGGCCATGTTGGCTACTCCCCCTGCTGCTGCTTCTCATCTGGACTCTTAGAATAGCTTTCTGATATACTATGCTAGGTTCTAGAAAATGTGGTGAACAAGGTGACCAAGGTCCCTAAACTTATCAAACAGTCTCTTCAGGGCAATAAATCAATAGTTGCAACAAAGTTATGCCTTTTGATGGTGGAAAGTGCATTAGTTTAAGGAGACCATTTAAACTTGTCACTTCCCCAACTTTAGGTGAAGGATATCAGAAGATGCTTCTAACAGGCACTGTCATTTAAGCTGAGCCTGAGGATGAGTAGGTATTCACTGAGATGAGAATATACTAGCTTATGGAAAGGGCCAAAGAATTTGATGTTTTTCATAACTTGAAATAAATTTAGTATGACCTGGAGCGCTGTCCTTGAAGGATGGAATAGTGAGAAAAAAGGGCTTGAGGGATAAGAACCAAGATCTTGCAGGGACACAGAAACATAATGTTGGCCACATCTGAGAGTTTCTCAGAGTAGTTATTGAATTATGTAATACTGGAGAACTATCTTTAAGAGAAATGTGGGTAAAGAAAGGCTTAATGAATAAAATGCAAGTACATATTTACAAATTGCGTTTTGTTTTCTGAATTGACCAGATGTTTTAGCTCAGTTTCATCATTATTAAAGATGATATGGTAGGAGAATTTCAGTGTAATATTTGATATCTTGGAGTTGGTCTGGAGCAACTGGAGTTTTACATTTCTAGAAAAAATGGAAGTGCCAGTTTTTCTCAACGTGAGTTCAATGCTACATCAACAGGGTGTTTGGGCTAGGTGCAGTGGCTCACGTCTGTATTCCCAGCACTTTGGGTTGCTGAAGTGGGCAGATCACTTGAAGACCAGGAGTTCAAGACCAGCCTGGCCAACATGGTGAAATCCCAGAGGCTGAGACACAAGAATCGCTTGAGCCCAGGAGGCAGAGGTTGCAGTAGGCTGAGATGGCACCATTGCACTCCTGCCTGGGTAACAAAAGTCAGACTCTGTCTCAGGAAAAAAAAAAGGTGAAGTTTAATCTTCTGGACAGGATAAAGTCAAAATTGTTTCCATAAGTTCCTCCATAAGTTTAGATCAGTTTGCTAAGTGTTCTCAGATACCCTGGTTTTCAAATTTTACCTGGTACAGTATGTTATTTAGTTTTTGAAGTATCTTACTTATCCCCCAAAAAATCTCTTCCTGGTGTAAAATGGCTTGCTCCATTTAAACCTGTTACCCTCTGTTCCACATTTATTTGAGTGTTTCCTGCAGTTCTTGGGTTTAGAGTACTGAACAGATGATTGACAAAGGTCATGAGGAGATGCAGATGCAGATAATAACTGCATCTGTTGGTGTTTCTGACATCAGGAGCTTCCTTACCAGGGATTGGGACCTTAGACATAACTGTTTAGTTAATAAGATTTTCTTACAGATGCTTTATACATTTTCTTTGAGCTCCCAAACTTTTTAAAGCTAATATCATCCATTTCTTTGTAAATAAGGTGACTAGGATATAACTGTCCTTATAATAGAGGATATACCAGATAATTGCTACTGACCTCATGGTAGGAGTAACCTATTTCTTGTTGATGTCATTTTGACTTCCCTGTTCAGAAAAGAGAGAACTCTTGTGCCAGCAGTAATGTGCAATCTTGGCCTATAGATGTTTCCATACCTCCATATATTCACAGTTTGCTCCTCTAAGGCATAAAGGTATATCATCAAAATGTATAATTACAGCCTGAGAGCAATAATAGGTATGAAGATTTTTCAGTATTTTGTTTTATTTTTTGAAGTTTCACTATATCTGCTATCTAATAGAGCAGAAACTTTACAGAAAGATTGAATTTATATGAAAACCCAACCAAATAGGAGTTCTGTAGAAGGTACCCTTCTGGCCACTTCAAGATGAAAGTGTCACATCAGTGGGATCCCTATATTTAACTTCAAAGATCTTATAGCCACTTCTATAGTTCTTTTTAAATGCTTTTAAATGCCATTTGATGTATTTTTCCCCCCGTTCTCCAACCTTAGTGGCCATAATGCATTGACTGTTTCTGTGTTGAGAGCACCATCTGATTTGTTTTATTCTGAATAAATAGTGCTTCTTTTTCTTAATTTTTTTTTAAAAATTGAAATAGTCTAGTGGATTCTTTCAGATTAGTAATATGTATGTACATATACATTTATAAAAACAAAACTAATCTGAATACATTAAATTCTAAAATTAGTAAAATTTATTTTTCTTTAGTTTTTTAAGTTCCTGGATCATTATGATTTCAATAGCTATTTTTTTTTCTGTTTTTTCTTTCAATTGTTATTTTTTTCTGTTTTTTCTTCCCTTCATGATCAGGATTTTAGGATAATTATTGTGGCTTTGTCAGTGCTTTCACCCTATTCTAGTCACTTCCTTTGACACAATAGGATACAAAAGCATGAAGTTTATCTTATGATTTATTGTTTTTAGAAAACTGGATTTATAAAATCACAGGGACTTAGCTATTCTCTCTCCAATGTACTTATCTCAATATTTTACAACTAAAGTTTTTTGTTTGTGTTCTCTCAGAAAATCAGTGTTAGTTATATTTTGAGCCATTTACTAACTGCAGTTATGTGGATCTAGTTATTATAAATTCCTCATCTCCTTATTTTCAGTTTGCTGTTCTATTCTGTTAACCATTTTTTAAAGACTTTTTTTTTAAAAAAGAATAATTTTAGCTTCACAGCAAAATTGAGAGGTTTTTATTATTTTCAAAATAGTCAATCCTGTATAAGACTTCAGGGATTAAAAGATAAATTTCTGGCCCTCAAGGAGTTGAGTCTGTGGGAGAACAGTTTCACAAGGAAATATATACATTGTGGTAAAATAAAGTAAGATAATTGCTGTTAGTGAAATATGTACAGATTTCAGTGGAGCATAAGAATAAGTGCATCTGCATCTTTTGGAAATAAATTAAGGAAGGTTTTATAAGAAATTACATTTAGGCTTAGCCATAAGCGGTGACTGGGAATCTGTTTGTGGGACCAGTAGGGTGAGAATATTGCAAGAAGAAGGAGTAGCAAGAGTCAAAATGTAGAAAGGTGAGAGTACAAGGTGAGTCTGAGGATCACCAAGATATCTGAATAATATAGTGTGGGGAAGATGTGGTAGGTATGCTACAGAGGAAGAGGTGGAAATTGGACAGGTAGATGGGACTAAGCCAGGAACCATCTTGCATGCAGTGGAAAGCAATTCAGATTATACTTTGTAAGGCAACAGTTTTCGAACCATGTTCCCTTGGATATTTTGTCACAGAATATTAGTATAAATTAAATACAAAAGCAGATTTAGTGTCAAAAAAGGTGTGGAGAATACTAAGTTAAAAATACTTGTGATATTTTATATATTTTTCTATTCATTATTATACAGTTTACATCATGAATCTAAAAAAGATACATAGAATACTTCAGTTGTGTTTAATCATGACTATTTATTTATTTACTTATTTTGGGGATGGAGTCTCGCTGTGTTACCAGGCTACGTGATCTTAGCTCACTACAACCTTGTCTTCTCTGATTCAAGTGGTTCTCCTAACTCAGACTCCAGAGTAGCTGGGACTACAGGCGCACACCACCACACCCAGCTAATTTTTGTATTTTTTAATAGAGACAGGGTTTCACCATGTTGGCCAGGCTGGTCTTGGTATCTTGACTTTTTTAAAGAGATGTTCTATGAGCCTGAAATCTAAATTAGATTTATAGCACTTCTCATAATATATAATTATACATTTATTTTATACTTTCTATTATTTTCTGTTTTTCACATGAGATTGTAATTACCCTGAAGGCAGAGCCTATGTTTATTTTGATCCAACTTTATACATAGAACCTAGTGGATTGTTTTATATATATATATATGTGTGTGTGTGTGTGTGTGTGTGTGTGTGTGTGTGTGTGTGTGTGTCAGAGTGTGTATGTGAAATAAAGAAATACACATTTGTAGCAAATATTTTAGGAGTTTATTAAATAAGGAGAAATTTGAAGAGAAAATGTGATGTTTTGAACAGAAAATGGAGAAATCAGATTTTCATTTTAGGCAGACCATTGAGGCTGCATTGAATTCAATGAAAGGAACAAGACCAAGAGACCCTAGTAGAGTTAAGAAATGGAGTTGGTAGGGGTTAGAAAGCCATATACTTGAAGGTTATTCAAAAACCTTACTGTCTTTGTCCTTTATTACTGCTCTAACAAATTACCACAAATTCAGTGGTTTAAATAACACACGTTTATTTGCATGGTTTTGTAGGTTAGAGGTCTAACATGAATATTCCTAGGCTAAAATCAAGGTGTTAGTATAATGGTGTTCCATTCTGCAGGTTCTAGGAGAGAATCTATTTTCTTGCCCTTTTAAATGTCTGGAGACGACCCACGTTCCTTGGCTGCCTTCCTCTCTCTTCAGAGCCAGCAGTATTGCATCTCTGCCTTTCTTCTGGTGTCACATCTTCCTCTGGTTTTCTGGCTGTCTCTTCTACTTTGAAGGACCTCTGTTATTACATTGGGCCCACACAAATAATATAAAATGTCTCCCTGTTTAAAGGGATATTAGCAACCTTAGCAGATTAGCAACCTTAATTCCATCTGCAAACTTAATTTCCCTTTTCCATGTAACAACATATTCATAAGTTCCTAGGATCAGGATTGGGACAACCTGAGAGACAGGCGTACTATTCTGCCTACAACATCCCGTTTGCAAACTGATAGATTTGTTGTGAATACTGAGGGATGAGTTAAGGATAGGATGTTGGTTCACAGTTTGTGTACTTGGGCAGATGCTGGATAAGACTTACTGAAACAGAGAAATCAAGAGGTGGTTCCCATTTAATGGAAAAACAGTGAGCTCAGATGTGAACGTGTTACATTGGCGAGGCCTCTGAATTGTGTCTGAACATAGAGGAAAATTTATGCTGGAGATACTGTTTTGGAGGTTGACAGCATTAAAATAATAGTTAAAATACCTAAACTGATAAATTTTCTTTGAAAAGTAAGAAAACAAAATACAGAAGAGATTTCTAAAGAACACTCAATTTTGCATTTTTCAAAATATGGCAGTTTTATGGAATGTGATGAAATATGAACAACTGAAGTAGAATAAAAATATTAAGATAATTTACACAGAAACTATTTTAATTGATAAATCAATGGCTTTTTTTTTTTTTGAGACCGAGTTTCACTCTTGTTGCCCAGGCTGTAGTGCAATGGCGTGATCTCGGCTCACCGCAACCTCCACCTCCTGGGTTCAAGTAATTCTTCCTCAGCCTCCCAAGTAGCTGGGACTGCAGGTGTACTCCACCATGCCCAGCTAATTTTTTTTGTGTAATTTTAGTAGAGATTGGGTTTCTCCATTTTGGTCAGACTGGTCTCGAACTCCCGACCTCAGGTGATCCACCTGCCTTGGCCTTCCAAAGTGCTGGGAATACAGGCATGAGCCATCGTGTCTAGCTGATGAATCAGTGGTTTTAAGTCTACAAAACTCTTATTATTCTTCATCAGTAAAAATTAGAACTGCAGTATATTTACCTCTGTAAAAGGCAACTTGCAGCCAGGCCTGGTGGCTCTCACCTGTAATCATAGCACTTTGGGGGGCCAAGGTAGACAGATCCCTTGAGCCTGCGAGTTAAACTTTAGCCTGTGTAATGTGGGGAAACCTCATCTCTAGAGAAAAAGTACAAAAATTAGCTGGATGTGGTGGTTCACGTCTGTAGTCCCAGCTACTTGGGAAGCTGAGTCTAGGAGAATCACTTGAGCCTGGGAGGCAGGGGTTACAGTGAGTGGAGACTGTGCCACTACACTTCAGCCTGGGTGACAGAGGAGACCCTCTCTAAAAAAAAAAAGGAAAAAAAAAAAGCAGAAGCAACCTGGTCACTTATTATTGGACCCTATGCCTAAAAGTTTAGCTTCTTCCCCAAATCATGGGTCATGGTCAGCAAATGTCATTGTCCTTATTTGGAAATAAAATAAACCTTTAGAATCAGAATTTTATTCACATGTAAGAAACTTGGAAAAAAATATTGGTTTACAAATCAAGTGAGTCTACAGATAGAAACATGTTTCTTTCCAAAAAAATTAAAACTAGACCTTCCAAAATTTAGCCAATAAAGGATAAGCAAAAACTATGGGAACTATAACATATTTTGTAAAAAGTCTCTGAAATACCAGTGTTATAGTTGACAATACCTATATTTGAAAAACAATTACTGTAAGTAGAAAAATTTATCTGTGTTTCTTCAGCACTGTTCAAATTTAAGTGCTTTAAAATGGGTAATTATGGTCATTCGTTTATTAAGTGGAAATGGATCTAGAGAATTAAAAAAAAAAAAAAAAAACAGGGTCACTCCTGTCCAGTAACTTAGTGCTCTCTAAGAAATCTTTATCTGTAATTTTGTCTTTTGAATGGATTTACCTGCAGGGAAGGAGATTCCCTGGGGAGACAAATCATCAGTGAATTAATAAATTCATCGTTTATAAATGAGTCTCCTGTATGCCTGATTAACAAGAACCAGTCTCTTAAAATATGATTATGCCTCCTTGGAAGGATAAAAATCAATCTTGTCAGTCACAAAAGCTGAGGATAGAATTTGGAACCTGATGATTTCACTTACCAAAATAATAATTTCTGAACATTATAGATTTTTTGCCATAATCTATATCTTGGGTAATCAATAAATTAAGAAAACTGATCAATGTCTTATGAATGCCTACATTTGCTTTTTTATTCTTAATTATGCTTGGGGAACTCGTGTTGAATGTTTTCTATTTCTTAAATGTTAAAATGTCATTATCTTCTCTTCTGCATTTACTTTATTGCAGAAGTTTCTGATGATAAACAGTTTGACAATAGTACTTAATGATTTGCTTCCTTACAGGATAATGGTGATAATGCTTTCATTGTATTTTATTTTTTATGCCAACCATAAAGCTTCCATCTGTCATTCTTTTCTCCATTTTGAAGCCATGCTGCTCTTGGCATGGGTCACGTTTGTAAATGTTTCATTTATGAACCATTTCTCCTCCTGACTCCTCTGCAATACGGAAATATGCCAAAAAAGATTAGCTGTCTTACAGTTCATATGTCTCTAAATTTGGCATCACATTCACTGTGACATTTCCTCAGTAGTTTCCAATAGGAACTTGCCCTACAAAATTCTCATGATTTTATTTATCAAATAATTGTGCTAAAAGCTATTTAATGTGTAAATGATATGACAACTGGTTGTCTTAATATTTTATTTAAGTCTTCACATTTTTCCTGCCCCTTTCTCTCATTATAGACTATTCTATTCTACAGACAATATTGCTTACTAAACTACTACAATCCAATTTAGCTATACAGATGACAACATGTAATTTTTAGGCAGTCAAAGATGTTGAAATTAGGGTAAAATGATTAGAAAATAACATTTTTATTTAAATTATTTTTGTAGCATCTCCCCAGGATATATATTATTATATTTGGTTTTATGACCCAATAACCATGTTTTGTGAGCAGGTGACTGTGAAATCTGAACGTTCATGAATATAATTTAGTTAGCTGCTTGAAGAATGTTGGCAGTATAGCTCCACCATTTTTAACATCTAACAGAACTAAAGTATAGATTATCATCTGTAGATTTCAGAAATCAACTGGAGAAAGGCGGGGGGGTCTTAAGAAAACAAAACAAAACATTGTTCTTAGATCTCTCTTGAAGACTCATCAAGCGGATTAATTAACAAGACAGACTCTAAGGTTTGAAGAAGAGGCAGTCATGACCCATGACAGAGCAAGTAAACTTTTGTGTGTTACTCTTATTTTTATATATAGGGTAGCCATGCCACTCTAGAAGGGTGAGTAAGAAGGTCAGAGTTCATTCAGAGCCAAGTTACGGGTGATACTATGCTTAGAGAATTAGGGTAGAGCAACACCCAGCAATTAGTAGAATAAGAAATATGACTCGGCCAAGCACACAGTATTAAAGCAAAGTATAGAACTCAGGAAGTAGATAGGAAAAGATGTAATCTAAACAGTGGGAAATTTCTTGGGACATGATAGAAGTTGCAGTTTTAGGAAATCTCTTTCAATATATTTCTATGAAAAATTATTTGTGTGTTGTGAAATAGGTATTCCTTGAAAAAGTCCCAAGTCACTGTTACCTGGAAGGCACTATAATCAGTTCACATTTAACTTGGATAAATAAATAATGCAAAAAGGAAGAGAAGAAATGATTATTCATAAGCACATTTGTGCTGTTTTAAATCGTTTTCTTCATATGATGGATGTTTTCAGTTGATTATCAGATAATAGTGGGGATAATTTGAACACTGAACACAGTCAGAGATGGGGATAGGTGTCCAGGGTTTGGACTGAGAGTGAGCAGTCTGAGGGAAGTCAGTACTTCCAGGGTTGGGCCCAAGATGGAACAGAGAAGACAACTCCAAAAGATACAAATGTGTGTCTTCTCACAACCCATTATGTGCTCAAAACAAATGTCCACTTTGATTTTATTATTTTCTAGAGACCACTTTGCCTTTCTACTACCTCTCAGAAAGATCATATGTAAATAGCTTTTGACTTTTTCCATCGAAAACCAAGTACAATGGCAGTTTAAATTTTACCCAGCACCTGCCTTCTTGCCTACACTGTACTGCTTTTTCAATAGTTGGTTAGGAACCTTCTTTTCTAAGACTTGCATTTCCTCCTCATGCTCCCTTCTGATTACACCATTCATTCATTCATTTATTTTCTTCAGCAGATACCCACAAACTCTCCCCAACACACACACTCACACACATGTTCAAATAATAGCTATAATTGTGGTGTCTTGATTTGGCTATAATTTCAATGCACAAAAGATTTCTGTCATTTTCAAGTTGCTTAATGTATTTGTTTCAAAATTGTGGCAGCACAATTAAAGTTTTTATCTGGTAATTTCTTATTTCTGATGACTAAAGGTTAGATTACAGAAGTGTTTACTTCTGATAATGTTTAATTTTTTTTTTTAACAGAGTCGTCTTCTGTTACTCAGGCTGCAGTGTAATGGTGTGATCACGGCTTGCTGCAGCCTAGAACTCCTGGGCTCAAGCAATCCTCTCATCCCAGCCACCTGAGTAATGGGGACTACAGGCACATACAACCACACCTGGCTAATTTTAATTTTTTAATTTTTAATTTGTAGAGATAGAGTCTTGGTATGTTGCCTAGGCTGGTTTAATTCATTTTTAAAACATCTCCCACTCTGTGTAAAACAGTATCTCTTTGGACAAATTTAGCAGACATTTCCTGTGTTTGGGATTGTTTTGGAGAGTATCCTACAGGTAGGAAATTATTTCCCTTTCTGTTGACTACTGGGATGCATTTAGGCCTTGGCACACCTATAAAAAGTGAGAGGTAAGTGGTACAATTACAATTTTGATAGTGATTTTAATGATGTGATATGGGATATCTGCCCTTTTAGAAGAGCAATTTGATTCTACACAACCTGCTAAACAGCTGTAGTCATGATTGTCGGCACCGTCTAAATAAGGGTATTTTAGTCTGATCTGCTGTGTATGTGTTTGATTAAACTCTGACGTGTGAGTTGACACAAAAATCCTAGTAGCGAAAGTCATAAAGTATACCTTGGTATACCTTGAAGGTAGACATTGTAACTTACAGACTTTCTACATTGTACAGTGTCCAAGGTAGAGTCTTTAATATAACAGAGACTCAACTGTTTGTTGAAATCACATCAAAATGTATTATGTAAAATCAGATAACGTTTATTGACTGCTCAGGTCCTAGTTAGGGAAGTTAACATGTCTTTTCATTGTGTCCATGTAAGTGTAATGAAGGGAATAAACAAAACTGCAGGAAGAAAAAATTTTTCATTTTCAAGAAAAAAGACAAACTTTCATTCTCATAATTATTTTTCACAGGCTCAAGTAAAAGTTATTTTTTTCCTTTTCAATATAAAGCCATTTTTTTTAAGTAATGGTTTCAGTAGTTTCTTTGAGACCTTTCTTCCATTTTATACAAATGGTTTTGCATTAAAATGGCCATTATATTGTAGACAGGACTTTCAAATAAGTAGTTATAATCTATTTTATTGAGACTGTTAAACCAATGATTTAAGTATATTTCAGACCGTAAGTTTGATGATATTCTTCAAAAAATTGGGAAGTGTCCAAAGCCCATAAAAGACAAGTGAGAGTGTAAGAAAGGTTAGAACTAGAAAGGCAAGACACATCTTTGATACTGTGTAAGCAATGGGGAACATGTTCAGTGGTTTGAGCTAAATGGGGCACTTCTTTGTGAGAGACGAGAGACTCACAACATTTATTAAATATAAGACTAGGAAATCTAAGACTATAGTCAAATAGTCTTTTCTACCTATTTAATCCATGAGTAATTGAGACAAATGTAAATAATATAGATGTCTAACGCAGTAACCTAATTTACTTACAAAGTGCTCAAAATATCAAAATAGAGGAGTCATCTAATGCTATTATTTAGGGACACATCAAATTTTCTTTTACTCATTTTTAACCACAGAGATAACAGAACAATTTTATAGGAAAGCACATCTTCTGAGGTAAATCATTAATAAGTCTCAGTGACCTTGCTCCGGAGCCCAGGAGGGAAGCTGTAGTTTGGTGACCTTGTGATAGATCACACCCACACCCGAGTTATCCTTTGGTCTCTGTGGTAAGTGCTGGTAATAGCAGGTTTTAGGAATGATTATAAGCCTGAAGCAAATATAGCTCTGTCAGACAAGATAAGGATCTGGAGGTTCTTGGAATGAGTAAAATAAGAAGGTATGAAAGTCAAGATGAACATTACTGGTTATATTTTAATCAACTACTAACCATTCATTATTTGAATAAGGTTTTCAGTAATAGTTCTTGCTCTAGAGTAAAAATTGCCTTCTGAATAAGAACAAATTGCCTCACTTGATTTATCCTGAAAGTAATTTAATTAGGGTAGAGTATTATGTAGCTTGAGTGTTTTGCCCTTTTTTTCTATTTAAGGTAACAGTGAAGAAAAAATCATTTTTGGTGTTCATAGCTTCTTTTAGATGACCAAGAGAATCATCATCTATTTTTAAGAAGGGACAGAGACAGATATTTGAATGTTTTCTGAAAAAGATATTCTTTAGTAGAGTAGAAAACTGAAAGGTGTAAGTTTAAAAGTTCTAGACTTGATTTTATTCTCTAGTTTGAAAAAGCTAACCTTATTATGCTCATTTTATCTTATACTTCAAAATAGAATTTCCAGTCTTGGATGTAACTGCAGGGATAGATAAAATTAATCATTAATGCCCTTTATGTTAAAAACAAGGAAACAAGCAAAAATGACAAAAAATAAGAACCACCACCACAACAAAAGAAAATGCTGTAAGTACACCCAATGAACAAATGTTGATCTCGGGTTTGGGTAACAGCAGTTTCATTATTTTTAAGAAAGAAGGATTTTCTTTGGAAGATTTTACCTTAAAATATTCCCGAAACAGAGAGGGCCATACCAGGAGTAAACATAATTCAGTGTCTATTTAAAGCAACCTATGTTAGACTTTTTTCAGAATTAAATATTGGTTCTAACTCTATGTGAGGGTAGGTACCCATATTATATATATATCTGAAAATAAAAATTTTTGGTTTTTACCTTTTAAAAATATACAGTGATGTCAAAACTGGATTAATTGAATAATCTAAATGTCAGCCTAAAGCATTTAAACAGTATTACATTCAAATGTACTACTTCTAAAATGTAATGTATAAAGGTGCATGTTTGTTTATATATCTATAATTTGAAGTATTCTCTGTATCTGGTCATGATGTCAGAAGTACTGCCTTTTTTTTTTTTTTTTTTTTTGGAGCTATGAGAGGTTTACAGTTAGTGGAACATAGAACCTTACTGATCTAGTAACTTGCTGTGCTGGATGCTAAAGGAAGAAACCTCTTACTTTTCTTTTCCATAAAGTTTGTTAGAGAAAGTTTTCAAACATGTATTTATGATTGTCTGAACTTTAAAAGATATTGATAAATCTTTGGACTCAATTCACATGACATTGACTTAAATTTTTACAACAAAATTATCTTAAAAGAATAGCGACTTTCTTAGTGGCTTGATTTATCTCTTATTTAATTTTTCAAAGTGATATATAAATAAAATCTCATCCTTTTCTTACTGTGCTATTCGAATAAAGATGATCTATTTAATACTATAAATCAACATGCTAATTGTTTTTAAACTAATACCTTTTAGATTTACTAAAAATGACATAAAGATTGATAAAATATTTTAAGGCAAGAAATTAATATTGAGCTTTTTGTTCTTAGGCAATCATTACTTTCATATTTAATACAGTACTATTAAATTTGTCTTTATCAGTTGATATTTTCTTTTAAAACATGAAATTTTCTTATGATTTGCAAAAGCATGAATAAAGGCAACTTTGATAAACTAAAAGATATATTTGGAAAGAAATATAATATACTGGAAAATTTTTCTATAAGTTAATAGGAAAATTGTATGCAGTTTTACAGACATGTTCTACGCACTATGTTGCTTACAAAACAAAACATGTATTTTCAGAACTTTATTTGGATGGCTCCAGCCTATTATTTATTTTTTGTTTTATTCAATTTCTCATTTATTATGCTATGAATAAATATAGTTTCATTTGTACTTTTTGCATAAATAATAGGTGTTAATCTTGCTATTTAAAGATTGCTATTATATTAAAAATTGAAAATTACTGGCTTTTTTACTGATGTTAATGCTGATGTCTTTTTTTTTCTTCCTACTGAGTTTACAGTGTTTCTGCACTCTGGTAGGGACCAGATAACTTTTGTTCGAAGCCAGCAGGAGGAGCTCTCACCTTGCTGGGTTCAATGTAATTAGTGTGCCTAAAAAATCGGAATTTGTGGGGGTTTTGTATGTGAAACGAATGATAAAATTAAAATATGTACTACATATCTCCAAAATTCTAAATTTTATTTTAATATTAAAGTATCATTCACCTGTCTGAAATGCAAGTTTGGAATCTTATTATTTTTAAGAATTATTTTAGCAGTATGATTGCAATTTAAAGAAATAAAGCAGTTAGGTAAATCTTGTTTCTGGAAGATACTAGAACTACCACAAAATGTTTCCTAAGCATTTGCACTGTAATAGATACACACATATTTTCCTTTTTTGTTTGTTTTGAAGTTAATATACTTCACAGTTTACAATTATGAATACTGAGAACAAAGCAGACAATATGTTTTAGAAACAATAATTAAATGAATGAATTTACTTATTGGTTATAATTCCTATATAAAACTTACAAATAGGAAATAGCTGTTGATAGATTTCAATATGCATTTGAGATTTTTAGACACAGCTCCAATGAACCCTTTGATTTGAATGTTGTGATTTGTATATTGTACCAGTGAATTCTCTGCAGAAATCTTTGTTAAGAAAATTAGAATGAAACTTCCAAGCATTAAAAGAAAGAAAAAACAAAACAATGCCTTCTGTGTAAATTAAGAATGCATACAGTTCTGAGAAACTGTCCCCACCAAGAGAATCTAAGGAGGCATGACAATTCAGCATAGAAAAATTGCAGCAGGTGAAAAAAAAAAAGGCAGCAGTAAGGAAATATGAATAAAGTGTGAATTTTAGTTAATCATGATGTGTCAGTATTAGTTCATGAATTGTAACAAATGTATCCTATTAATGTGAGGTGTTAATAATGCAGGAAACTGGGAATGGGATGGAAACTGTACAATCTTCCAATTTTTCTGTAAGTCTAAATTTGTTCTAAACACTAAAGTCTATTTTTTTTCTACTGTCCTTTGGGCTCTGTGATACATGTACACATCCTGCATCCTGCAGGATTGTTGCATAGTTACAAACATGCCATGGTGGTTAAATTTAAAAAAAATACCGATATTTCCCTCCATTAAGTGAAGTACATGTTAAAACTATAATGAGGTACTGTTGTACACCTGATAGAATGACTTTAAGAAACTGGACAAAACCAAACCCTGGTATGTACAGGAATGGGAAAACCATACATTTCCCTATTTCTCAATGTAAAATTTCACAGCAGTTTTGGAATCCAGATAGATAGTTTATTTAAAAAACAAACTTTTTTTTTTAATAACTCAGTAATCCTACTCCTAGTTATTTACCCTGGAGAAAGAAAAACACCTAGGTTCATATAAAAATCTGTATAGAAAAATTTAGAATGGCCTTATATATAATGTTCTTAACTGGAGTTAGCCCACATGTCCATCAACTAGAGAATTCCATGCCGTGGAATAGTTTTCAGCAATAAAAAGGAACAGTTGAAGCATGCAGGTCCAAATGTATAGGCTAAGTGAAAGAAACCATGTTCAAAAGGCTACATGTTGTATGATTTCATTTATTCGACATTGTGGTAAAGGCAAAGCTACAAAGAAAGAAATCAGATTAGTGGTTGCCAGAGGAAGGGATAGGAAAGGGATTCCTTATAAAGGGCCACAAGAAATTTTGGGAATGCAATAGACATATTCTCTAGTTTGATTGTAGCCGTAGTTACATGGGTGTATGAGTTTGTCATGATTTACAGAAATGTACATTGAAAGACGGTGTACTTTGTTGTAAGCCAAACAAATTTTAATAAATTTTTTTGATAAACAATTGGGAAATTTATAGATTAAAATGCACTTAAACAGGAATGCCAACTAACTTATTAGTACTTATTTAAATCTTGGTTTCTTGTTCAAATAAATTGAGACAGTAAGGAATATTGAACACCAACTGGATATTTCATTGCATTAAGGAATTACTTTTCCTATTAATGAATTAAGATATTGTAGGTATATTAAAATAGTATTTTAGAGATACATGTTGAATTTTTTAATAGGTGAAATGATATGATTCCTAAAATTTACTTCAAATAAATCTTGCAGTGGGGGAGTGCGTAAAAATGTATAGATGAAACAAGACTGGTCATAAATTGGTAATTATTGAGCCTGAGTGATGAGTTATGTGAGGGTTCATTGTACTGTTTTTCCCCACTTCAAAAAGTGTTTAAAAATTTTTCACAAAAATTAATTAAAAAATTAAGGCTTAGTTTTACAAATGTATGTTTAGTGAACATATTTTAATAATACTAAAGGAATATTCTGCAATTAGTAAGTAGAATTTAACCCAGGAATTTAAGGATACTTTCATATTTAAAAATATATCAATAAAATTTATCACAGTGGTTCACCTAAGTAAAACCTTGGAATCTTTAGAGTAGACACCAAATAGCAAATACCAAATAACATACTCACAATTGCATTTTTAAAAACTGTAAGTAAGAAATCCTCAGCCAGGTGCCTTGGCTCATGCCTGTAATCCCAGCACTTTGGGAAGCTGAAGTGGAAGGATCACTTGAGGCCAGGAGTTCAAGACCTACCTGCATAACAGAGTAAGACCTTGTCTCTACAACAAATGAAAACATTAGCTGGGCACAGCAGTGCATGCCTGTAGTCCCAGCTACTTAGAAGACTAAGGCAGGAGGATCACCTTAGCCTAGGAGTTCAAAGTTTCAGTGAGCTATGATTGTGCCACTGAACTCCTGGGCAACAGAGCAAGACCTGTCTCTACAGGAAAGAGAAATCCCACTTCCTTAACAAGTTGAGGAACCAAAATTAATGATGGGGTACCAAACCACTGTTTCTCAGAGTGAGGTCCATGGGCTGCTGACATCTGGAGGCTTGGGAGATAGTTAAAAATAAAGATCTGCTGAAACATGAGCTCTCCACATTTACCTGCTGGAAACACTACAAAACCCTCCTTAGCTGATCTCCATCTGTCTTTTAGCATTGTTTCTAACATCTAATGTCCCCCAAAGAGTTTCCACTCCTACAAAAGTGAACTGATTTAGTCATCTTACAGTTAGTTTATAAAAAAAATTCTAAAAGAAAAAAAAATCTTATATCTGATTGAAACCCCCTCATCCTGGATCAGTTCAAATTGGATCCCCTTTGTGATCCCAGACCTGCCAACCCAACTTTAGTCTAACTTAATTGCTAGGGTGTTAATATAGTCTTCACTTTTATAATTTAACAGAAAATGTTACTGTATGTTTACATGTCTGCCTTTTTGACCAGATTATGAATTGCTTTTGGTCAGGAAAAGAGATGGATGGTTTTTATGTTGGCTTTTGCATCCCTTGGCCATACGTAAATTACCTGGTATATTTAATAATGTAGTCAATCTTTAAAGATAGTAAGATTTTTCAAAATGAGTTTTTTAAATAATTTGCTGATGTTGTATAAGGACATTTATTAACACAAAAAGAGACTAAAGAAGTCTGCTTTAATACAGGATTTTCTTCCTGAATGTGGTCTAAAAAGACTATATGAATATGGGGTGGGAAATGCAAAGGTAGTTATTTTATCAGTTTTAAACATCTGCTTTTAAAATTGACTTAATTCTGTTCAATCATTTCATTTAGCACTGTTAAACAAAAATATACATACTTTAATTTCTAACCACTTTATGCATTTTATCATTAATATTTTATATTATGTAAATAATTTTTGAAGTAAGACAACTTATTAAACAATTCAGTGAATAATAGTAAGCATAGTTGACATTAATGATTTAAATAACTAATATATTTTGTGTTAGTTGAGAAATTCATGAATTTTTTTTTTATTTAATTCCAGTTGTGTTGCTTGATACAACTACTGTGCTGGGAGAGCTAGGATGGAAAACATATCCATTAAATGGGGTAAGTTTAAATATCTTTGAAAAATTGCCATCTTTGTTAGGTTTTTAAGATCTCATAATAATTGATGGAACGGTGAATTTTGGGGTTTACTTGTTATGAATTTTGGCATATAACTTAAATCTCAAAGTAAATATTAAATACAATTAGAACTGGTAAACAGTGGAAATGATACATGAAGATCCTTCCTTTCTCCTAAATTAGTAATTATTCTTTAATACTATGTTTATTATACATAGTAACATTAGAATCTCCCATATAAGTATTTTCCTTTAATATAAATTTCATTGTATATATTTATATATATGTTAAATTTAATACCCTCGGTGAGTGTGCATAAATAAACTTTGGACTACCATAGTATAAGTGGATTGTGCAAGTGTTAAAATTTTGATTTTATTACAAAATACAAATCTACTAAAGTGTTATGCATTTTTGAACTTGGTAGGAAGATACAAGGTGATTGTTTAGTTAACTGAAAGTAGTTGTATTTAAAGGCTTATAAGGATGTGTAATTTGCAAAATATAATTTTTAATAGACCAAGATTTTAGCTATGGTTGTACTTGACTTTTTATATATTTTGCATCATTTTCGCATTACAGTATATTTCTACTTCTTGTTTTCACATTAAACTAAAATAAAAGGGTTGTTTTGAAGCATTTTGCTTTGGTTTTTGCCTAGTTAAACAAAATATTCAGTGATAAAGGCAGTCACATGTTTTCAGATACACTTGGGTTAGCTTTCCTTTTTTTCCTTAGAAATAGTAGTTTTCTCATTAATCGTGTTCTTGACATTTTCACATTGCTTCTTCTAGTATATCATCACATTTAAATCTCAAAGGAGAAACTGATCCAAATATGTTTTATTTTCTTAAAATCTTTCACATATTGCTGTTTGAATTTGATGTTTTACATCAACAATTCACAAATAAGCGTGTATTTTCAACTAAAATATCCTATGAAGAGTTAAATCTTCCTCTCTTGCTTTAACAGTCCATTTACTTCTTTAGATTTGTAAGTTTTATATGCTGTGAGTTTATTTTTCCGAAATTTTCATTTATTCTACTAGAGCCCTCATCAAACTCTTTCTGAGATACGTATCTGAAACTAGGATTATTCTTTTATCTTCATTGTCTTATTTCCATTAAAATGAGTAAACATTAGTATTGTTGAGTATCTTAAGTAGGTCATGTTTATCACTTTTAAGAAATAAACGTTTCTAAAATACCTTGTGTGTGTGTGTGTGTGTGTGTGTGTGTGTGTGTGTGTGTGTGTGTCTAAATAGTAGATGTTTAAAATCTTATGAACAGTGGAATGGATAGATGATATAAATAAGTTTTAAAGAAAATATGCAATTAATTTTTTTCCTTTTTTAATGAAGAGGATAGATTACTGGTACTAATGGAGCTTTACTTAATGCTATTTATAGGTTAAAATAAGGAACTAATCAGTAAGGATGAACAACTTTTTAAAGAGGCTACTAAAAATGCCAAGAATGAAAATAATCGAGGTATCAATATGGGTTACAGTATTTAAAATCCACCGGAATCGTTAATCAGTTTGTAACATGTAAACTAAGTTTTGTGAAAAAATAATAAAAGGAGATATTAATTCTGGTCAGGTAAAATTGTGAATAAGAAGTTGCATGTCAGCTCTGAAAAAAACTGTGAAGGAATCACATACAGCCTTGAGGAAAAGGTAGAAGGCAACTTCTAGGTGAAGGGAGTGTCTTGTACAAAGGCACAGGATTATTTCATGTATGCATCAAGTTTTAGGAATGTTGAAAATCATTTGGCATGTAGGAATGTGTTGGAAATAATCGTTTGGCTGGAGTGGAGGTATACAATGAGAAATAGGATCTATAATCACAGGCTAAACCACATTTACAAGATTTAGGATTTCACTAAGTTGAGGTAGACAATTCATATCTCAGCATCAGTAAGTTAAGTTTTAAAACCTTGTGTTTAATGTGGACATGGTGGATGAGATCTTTGTTACACAGTAGTATTGGACTTAGATATAGCCAGTATAGTATACAAAATCAAATATAGTACTCAACAGTGGAGTACCATTAATTAAACATCAAGACAAAATTGAATGTTAAGAGAACAAAAGTGCTGTTGGATATTACATCACATTTTATTTTAATGACAATTAGAAATTAGAAAACTTTGTGTTTCTCTAATGCTGAATATTGGTTTTGAATGTCTTATAGATAATTTTTGTGTGCGCTGACTTAGATGATCACTAGGGCTTCAGCAATGCAATATAGTACAACAGATGTGATCTTATCTGTTGGACATAGTGAATTGGTATTAGGAAACTTGCTCTGAAATACTTCGTGTATTAGTCATGGTTCTTTAGAGAAAGATAACCAATAGGAGATATATCTATATCTATTTTTTATATCTGTATCTATTTTTCTACCTAATGAGAGAGATATTGAGATTTATTTTGGGAATTGGCTCACATGATTATGGAGGACGTGAAGTCCCATGATCTACAAACTGAAGAATGGGGAAAGTTGGTAGTGTAATTTATTCCTAGTCCAAAGGCCTGGAGAGTGGGTACTGATGTCAGTTCCCAAGTCTGAAGGGTCAAGAACCAACAGCGCTGATCTCTAAAGGCAGGAGAAGACAGATGTTCCAGCTTAAGAAGAGGGAGCAAATTTGTCTTTTCTACATCTCATTCTAGCTCCACTTCAGTGGATTGGATGAGACTAAGTTACATTAGTGAGGGAGGGCAGATATTCTTTAATTAGTCTGTTGATTCAAATACTAAGCTCTTGCAGAAACATTGTCACACACACACCT
Source organism: Cheracebus regulus (assembly GCA_963574635.1). NCBI lineage: Eukaryota > Metazoa > Chordata > Mammalia > Primates > Pitheciidae > Cheracebus > Cheracebus regulus. The sequence continues at coordinate 80,542 of CAUYQU010043431.1, read as the reverse complement.
GAAAATAATGTTTTAGCAATTATCGTTAGCCTAGACACATAAAATTAACCTTCACAGTTAGGAAAACAAGAAGACATGCCATTCACGTGTAAATAAAAGCTGTAAGTAAACCTAACAACTAATGATTTTTATAATAAAAGAAGCATAGATTACAATTAACCTCTGTAGAAGGATACTTTATTCCATTAATCAGAGCCCATCATTTCTCAGTATAATTTTTCCAAAAATGAAAATCAAAGATTGAATGTACTATGATAGAGAATAGAGTATCCACTAATAAATCATTTGTTTTTATAATGTAATTTACATCTTTCATATAGTAAGAAATAATTCATCATAGTACAATATTTCAGCATGACATTTTGATTCATCCTACAATACATTGAAATTATCCAAAACTACCATGTACATATTCAGATTCCAAAAATGTAAATTTTGGTGATAATTTATCTTGGTGAATATGGATTGTTTTAGTTGTTGTTTTCAAGCTGATATTTAAATAATTTTTCTTCTTAGAAACTTCACAATATATATGGCAATGTTCTAAACATCCATTCTGTTCATTTCAATTATATTGTTCTGTATTTCAAAGAAATGCATTAGGTATTGTTAATTAATTCTATAAATGTGCATTTCCTTAATATCCATGTTTGTAAGACATTTTATAGCTGTGAGGTGTTACCATCCACATAAGGGAAAGGGCTTGATAATCGTATCTGTATCATCAGATTATTAGAAGGATGAAATTCTGTAATATATGTAAAGAAGTTAAAACAATGGTTCATAAAAAACATTACATAAATATTATTGTTATTGTTAGGAGTACAGCAAGAACCTTAAATATCTTAAAGAAAAGAAAAATACAGACTTCTATATATAGTCTGTTTCTTTGCTTTTTCCAGAATCACATTTTATCATATATCAAATATTTATTTCTGATGACAAGCAATTATATTTTGTGCCTTTGTTCATTTAATAAGATGAAAGTGTAGAATGAGTCATTTTTTCTTTTAAATATAAATAATATGTACATCTACACTTACTTAATATTTCACCACACACTGTGAAAAAATGCTGTTCTACATACTGGAGGTGGTGGTGGACATTACAAAAATATGTGAACCCTCTTAGGATCTAATAGTAGTTATAATCTTAACTGTGAATAGTATATTGCTTGCTGTGTAATCAAAATATACGTTATATTTAATTAAGTTAGCTTCATAACCAAGAGTTGCCAAAGCAAGTTTGGACAGTAATAATAGAAATACTCATTGACCCTAGATGTGAGATTCCAGTGTGATAATGGCCCTTAAAAGACGCTGAATTGAATTAACCAGGAGGTAGAATTTGAAGGCCAGCATGTTCCATATAATTTGTTCCTTGAAAGCATTTCTCTAAAAAAGAAAAGTAAACCTGAATACTCTCATGGAAGAGATAGATACCTGAGACATAGTTCTTACATTTTTTTCCTTTGGTTTGATAACTCGAATATTTTAAAAGAGCAGCCTGTAAATGAACAGCCTCCTACACAAAATCTCATGTGATAGCTGAGCCTATTCGAAGATGGTCATGTTAAGTACCCAGACTTTCTCTTATACTCATTTGCAGTTGGAGGAACACAATCTGCAAACCAGCCTTTGTTTCTTGAGACCATTCCTTTCAGGGCCTTGTCCCTATTGAAGCATATGTCAGCACCGGTGAGCTCGTGATTGCCTGGAGATCTCCTTGAGGCTCCTGGAACAAGCAGAAAGGAACACATGGCATTGTAGGATAGAAGCCTCCTGTGTTTACAGGTGGTAGCTTCCAAAGTTGCCGTCTTCTCTGTTAAGTTTCTGACCTATTTTGTTTTTCTTCTCTCCAAAGAATGTCTTTTAACATTTCTTGTTCTTGCAAGGTGGGTCTGCTGGCAACACATTCTCTGAATTTTGTTTGAGAAAGTCTGTATCGTCTTCACTTTTGAAAGAAAATTTTACGAGGTACAGAATTACAGGTTGGTGAGCTTTAACAGATCTCTAAATGCTTTAAATATTTCACTCTACTCTTATTGCTTGCGTGGTTTCTGAGAAGGAAGTGTGTGTAATTCTTATCCTTGCTCCTCCATACTTAAGGTATTTTAGTCTTCTGGCTTCTTTCGAGGTTATTTCTTTATATTTGGTTTCTATTTCTTTTTTTTGATGTGAGAATATTTTTTGAAATTTGAATAAAGTATATGTCGATATAATTTTTCTAGCATTAACCTTGATTAGTGGTCTTTGAGCTTCCCGATTCTGTGGTTTGGAGTCTGGCAATAATTTGGAGGAAATTCTTTGTCATTATTGCTTTAAATATGACTCTCTTCCTTTCTCTTTTACTTTTCCATCTGATATTCTCATTGCATATAAACTGTTGGGTTTCTGCTTCCTTAAATTATGATTCTCAGGCCGAGGCAGGAGGATCACCTAAGGTCAAGAGTTTGAGACCAGCCTGGCGCAATATGGTTCTGAAACCCCATCTTTACTCAAAATTCAAAAATTAGCTGGGCATGGTGGCAGGCACCTGTAATCCCAGCTACCCAGGAGTCTGAGGTAAGAGAATTGCTTGAATCCAAAAGGTGGAGGTTGCAGTGAGCCGAGATTGTGCCCCTGCACTCCAGCCTGCAAGACAGAGCAAGACTCCATGTCAAACACACACACACACACACACACACACACACACACACACACACACACACACACACACACACACACACACACACACACACACACACACACACAGATTATCTGTATCCATCCATGTCCCATGTCTCCAATTCTGGGGCAGTGTTTCACCTGCTGATCTAAGTGGAGTTGTTGATTTTTCAGTTTGTTCAGCTTTTTACTTGTTATAATGGAGAGACTATTTCTAAACTACTTATATGCTGTACCAGGCAAAATAATACATTTTCAACTGTCACAAACATTATATAATAGGCTACAACATTTGCTTAAGCAGTTTTTACAAAATATAATTCTAGTTAATTTTATTTAGTCTTCTATTTTCTTACAATGAACAGTCCTGAAATTTTCACTTTCTCTTCATATCAATCACTATCAGTAGCAGTTGGCTTTATTTTCAGGTTCATTCAATCTAAACAACAAATCAAGATTTTATGCCTTTAATTCTATATGTCTTGACTTCATAGGAATAACTGTGTAAATTTCTGCCCCATAATATTCAGATTTTTAATGTGTCATGAGTCTATAAAAGAACTGCAATTCTGCATTTCAGCATTTTACATACTTTTTGTGATCTCAGTAATATTTATGTGAAGTAAACATTTTTATTACCACGTTATATATGAAAAAACTGGACCTGAGAAAAATTTCAAAACCTACCCAAGGTTGTGATCATCAAACGTGGTGGTATTAAAACTGGGGTCACGTCACTCCCAAAGCCAAGACTTTAACCATTACAGTGTACCTATAATCACGAATTGATTTTCAACACTGTGATGACCACCATGTAGGGGGTAAAAGAACCCTTTAAGGCTGATCAACTGCAGACTTAATCTAGTTACAGTGATGTTAGAAAGATTTTGTTTAAAAGGTTACATAGTTATTGAAAAGCACTTTAAAGATGAATTTATCTTTGAGGCTTAACTAATAATTAAACTAAGTGTTTAATTATTCACAGATGTTTAGTTAAAACCCTAAGAATATTTGGTTAGATTGTTTTTATATTTTATTTTCTTAGAAAGGAACTAAAGAAATGTTCCTTTAGTGTGTCTCTTTTGAAGAGATTGTTTTCATTTATTTGGGCCTCAATAATTATGCCTTTTACATGTCTGTTATTGACTGTAGGCTAATTAAGTGTAAAATATGGACTTGTCCAGTCCAAAAAAATCTTATAGAAATAATACATTTGAAATGATAGAGTGCTTGTCATTCTCAAAATGTCTTCTAAAGTGAATTGTCCAGCCAAGGGGCTTACTGAGGGGTCCCAGTCACAGTTAGTGGCACCGTGCCCTCCTTCCTCACCCGTATGTTACTGAGACAGAAATGAACACATAATCTGAAGACAGCTAGTTCGTTGACTAGCCACCTCCTGTCACCTTTTGTGGGGATTTCCGTAAATGACTAAACCAATCAGACTCCTGTTTTAGGAATTTAGGATTTCTATGTTAAGGGTTCAGGAGAAATAGCAGCCAGAAACATCTGCCACAAAGATACACTGAAAGATACATGCAGAAGGGTTAGAGTAGGGAAACTGTGATGAACTGAAGTTATGTGCAAGTAACAGCTAGAGAAGAGCAGGAAAAAATCCAGTGACTAAAAGGAGGCCATTCAGTAGTAGCGGGAGAACATAGAAGATGCAGAGAAAAAGCCATAGGAAAGGAAAAATGAGAGCAGTTGACACCTCTAGAAACAAACAGGTTTCTGCTGAATCTACAGATCTAATTCTTAGTTTTTCTTGAATTCCTTTTATTTGGGCTGCCAGATTGTATAGATTGCACTAATAATAATAAAACAGTGAAACACGAGCACCATTTTGAGATGGAACAGAAAACATGAAGACCATGGAAGGTAGAATTTCCTTGAGGAGAACTCAGGCACATGAATCATCCAGAGCTGTTGGCTTTCTTTTATCAGCTCCTGCATGGGTAAATAACCTCCCCTGCATCAGGTAGTGCAGAGAAATAGGGGAAGGAATATGTGTAGTTTATATATTACAGAGTCCATAAATTTTTAAATATTTAATACTTGAGCAACTATGATTTGTGTCACTTCTTTCTCCACTATCTCAGAATATTCCTTCCTGTATAGCAACCTCTGCAAAAGAAAGTGGATTACTGCCTTATTTTTCACTAGTTGAAAGAACATATTTTGGAGAATGATGAAATTAATTCTATGGTGAGGAAGAAAAGTAACTGAAAAGCAGGTAACAATGATTTAGTAAATCAGATGTGAAGTATTTATTGATGTTCATGAATATGTAATCACCCTTATATTCTCTGGGCAGCTGAAAAATAAGTATGTATGGAATTCATTTTTCAGTATCCCCATTGTTCTTTAATGTATAGCCATGATTATATCGTTCTGTAAGAATATGTAGATATATAATACACACACACACACACACATTTTTAAAAGGTATGGGCTTCATTAAGCCAAATCTTCATGAGTTACATAATACAGTCTTTATTAAGTATCTTTATTTTTTGTGTTGTTACTTACAAAGCATTAACTTCAGTCTTTACTTCCAAGAGAAGTTTCTGGTTATTTCTTTTAAAATAAATTCCTGTATTGTAAAATATAAATTAAGATTCTGATTTTATCAGCAAGTTCTAATTGTTTTACTTAGAGTCATTAAAATATTTATAAACTATTTTATTTATAAATAAAATAATCTGTATCTAAATTCAGAGCAAGCACATACAAATACTAAATTATCTTAGGAAACCCTAAGATATTATTAATAAAATTCTTAACCATATATAACATATTAGACCATATTTTCAATTTTTTTTTGTAAATATGGTGGGGGGGGCCTTGTTATATTGTACATACTGGTCTCAAAATCCTGGGTTCAAGTGATCCTCCAAGTGCCCCCATGCCTAGACTAGACATTTTTATAGATTTAATTATTTGCTATTTTAAGTGATACATTTACTCTTATATTCTACAGGCATCTACCAAATCCTATTGATTCAATCTCCAAAAGCTCTTTAAAATCAGCCGGTATCATCAGCTTCACCTGTCACTCAATTATCAGTTTGATGGTTCATCATTTCCTCTCTAAATTACCACAGATGCATCCTAGATTGTTTATGTGCTTTGGGTCTTTCTCCAGCTCCTTCCTTCAACCTTTCCAATTCACTTCTCATCCTGTTGCCAGAACTGATTTTCTAAACCGAAGATCTGTTTATGTTCATATCCCTGCTCTACTAAACTCCTCCTCTCCTTCCCTACCATTTAACTTGTGGACAACAGCTGCCTCTTCTGATCTTCATCTTTAACGTGCCCTGACCTTCAGCCACCTCCACCTTCCAGCTTTTTCGAAAAGCACCTTTTTGGTAATTTCTTCCATGAAACTTGCTTTCTCTTGTCTCTGGATATAGGACCATGCTGTTACCTATATGGAATGTTCCCTTTTGTCTCTCTTCATTCCAAACCCCACTTTTTCTCTGGCTTTTTCCTATTGGTCTCTTAAGACAGAAATTTTCTGTCTTTTCTGGATGACTTACATTGCCAAAGGTTGAATTAGACAACTCCTTTTCTGGGATCACCTGAAACTCAGTGGATATCATAGCATTTATCTCACAATATTTAAATGTCTGTCTTTTGCCAGATTGTGAACTCTTGGAGTAACTGACTGGGTGTTGTATCTCTGGGTCAGGTAGATGGCATATAGTAAGTGCTATATGAGGGACGCTCAATAAATGGTGGCTGGATAGCCAAGTAGATATATGCGGAACAAATTATTTTAAGTAAGGTATTTGTTAAAAGCTGTATTTTGCAACTCTAATTGGAGCTGGAATAATTTGATACCAACTTGGAGCAGAATCAGAGTGGGAAAAAAACTAAATGGTTGTGAAAATTGAACTGTGTTCTTATTCATCACTGGTCTTAAGTACAGGTAGAAAGTTTATACATTTGCTCTCATTTTTGTATTTTAGACAATCCATTTTCTCATTATTCTCTCACTAAAATAGAAATTTAAAGGTGGAATGGCAAGATATTTACCTACAAAATAGCCTATCAACCATTTAAGTAATACCTATCAAGACTTAATAATATAATTTCAAAGAATTAATGAGCAGTTTAGAACAGTTGATGATCTGAATCACATCTAGAAATCATTAACCCCAGATGGTTATTAATCCTGTACCTTGTTATTAAGATGAGAATAAAAAATAGAACATATGGATTTTTAATGATTGATAGATGGACTGCAAATTTTACAGAATTTATACTAACCAATGAAGCTTTCAAAATGCATGGGTCAGCATTAAATGTTAAATAGGCTTTTGTAATCTGTATTCCATAGTATTTTGAATTAATGTACCATATTTAGGAAAATAAATTCTTAAAATGATTTTATTTTAGCAAAGCAAAACTGATTGTGCTAATAAATATGATCCTTAACTTAGTCCTCTTCTTCCTAATAATTGACAATGTATACAAAAATATTTCAATGAGATTAAAGAAGTCTTTCAATTAAAAGCATGGAATTAGGATTTGTGTGTGTATATAGTATATATAATTTTTTCCTTTGAATGTTTATGCATCCCACAAATGTTTCCAGCCACATTTGGAAAGATAAAATGAAATTTGGATTGTTGATTTACAGTTTGATTTAATAATGTTATTAATTAAGCATTGTATGCTCACCTTAAATGTGATGCTTTCTGGTGCACATTAGAAGGGTTTTCTTTATGATTACCAGTGAAAATGTTCTAAGAAATTCCCATATTCATTATAAATATTATAATATTTATACTGTATGTATTTATACTAAAATATATACAGCCAACACATTATAGGTACTTTTTATTCTTTCTATTGGTAAGCATTATACTAATTGTTTGAATGACCATAAGTTCCTAGTGGGAACAGAACTAAGAAGGAACATTAAAAGACCTAAATGGAAGCCTATATGCCTGGAAAGCAGAGAGAGAGAGAGCAAGAGAGTGAGAAAGAGGAAGAAAGGTATCAAGGAAAAACAGATAAAAAGCCCTTGTAAGTGATGCTAAGGCATGTCATTATTATCCTAATTTCAGTGTAAATTTATTGGAGAGTAGCAAGCAAACTAACATTCTGAAAAGATTAATTCAATACACATAGAATCATTCAACCCGAGTACAAGGAACTTAATAGTCTGGCTTTAGACTATTAGGTTGAATATTCTAATGTAATATTGTACATTTGACAACAGACACTATTATGAGCTAATATCATTAAATATTATCACATAGCCCCCAGCTATGATATGCCTATCTAGATATACAATTTATATCATTCCAACAGTGTCTTCTTTCTTACAAAATAGTATTTATATGATGGTTTTGAATAGCTCCTTAAGATTTGAAATCTCTAAGCCTCCAATTATAATCCTTTACCAGAGAGCAGGAATGAAATTTGAATGGTGAAAAACATATAAAGTGAATATTCACAAATATTGTTTACATTTTTACTAGTTTATCCTTGATATTTAACAGTAACTGGTAGCACTAAGTTTGCCATCAATAAATATCACTTAAGTGAAAACTTTGTAAATTGATTATTTTGAGTATTAGAATTATTAAAGAAAAATATGTTTCAAAAGTATACAGAACACTTAATATGGTGTTCATATTCTGCCTAATTTAATTTACATAGTATCTGTTATCCGGTTTAAGACTTTGTAGGATTATGTTTTCATTATTTCACTGAAAATCGATTATTTCATCTGAAAAGCAGATAATACACTTCAGAGGGAAACTATGAATGTTACTGTATTACTTTATTTCATTAAAGACCCATCTGCAGCATTTTGCCTTTGTTTATAAATGTAATTTGGATAAAAATTTATGAACTAATGCTGGATACAGGGTCAATATATAAATTTAATGTTATTTCTGTATATCATAAAAAAAAATTAAAATGTAAAATATATCATTTTCAACAATATAAAAAAATAGAGATGATCACTGCACAAATTCACTCGTGTAGAGTCTAGAGAATTTGATCTCATAGAATTAGTGAGTATAATAACAGTTACTGGGGGATAAGAAAGGGAGAGGGGAGGTGATTGGTCCGTGGGGACAAAGTTACAGTTAGGAGGAAAAAGTTCTGGTGTCCTACTACACAGTGGAGTTACTATGGTCACAATAATATTGCATATTTCAAAATAACTAGAATTGCTTTGGACAGTATGGTTATTTTCATGATATTAATGCTTCCTATCCATGAGCATGGAATGTTTTTCCATTTGTTTGTATCATCTTTGATTTCCTTCATCAGCATTTTGTAGTTCTCCTTGTAGAGATCTTTCACCTCCTTTGTTAAGTATATTCCTAGGTATTTTGTTTTATTTTTGTAGCTGTTATAAAAGGGATTTAGTTCCTGATTTGATTCTCAGCTTGGTTCTTGTTGGTGCATAGTACAATTTGTGTACTCTATTTTGTAAACTGAGACTTTATTAAATTCATTTATCAAATACAAGATTGTTTTGGAGGAGTCTTTAGGGTTTTCTAGAATTAAGATGATACCATCAGAAGTGGGGAGGATGGGTGGGGGCAGTGAAGTTGAAAAATGACCTATTGGGTATAGTGTCCACTATTTGGTTGAACTCTACATTAAAAGACCAAACTTCACCACTACACAGTTCGTACATGTAACCAATAACCACTTGTACTGCTAAAGCTATTATAATAAAAAATTAAAAAGCAAAAACGAAATAGCTCTAAGAGAGAATTTTGAATGTTCTCACCCCAAAGAAATAATAAATGTTTGAAGTAATGGATTTGCTAAATACCCTGATTTGATTATTACACAATATATAGACATATCAGAACATCACACTGTACCCTACAAATATGCATAATTATGTGTCAATTCAAAACAAAGTTAATTAAAAACACACAAATACTTAGTATAAAATATCACAAATTTAAGAAAAGGTGTGCGAGAACATTGCAGTGAAAACTACAAATAACCTTTGAAGAAAATAAAGACGTATAGAAATGGAAAGATATACCTGTTCATGTATTGGAAGAATCAGTATGAAATATAAGTCAAATTTCTCAGTACCCTGTAAATTTAATGAATGTAATCCAAGGAAACACCTCACCTAATATTTTCCCCCTTTTTAAAAAAGTTGAGTTGAAAGTAACATATTACAAAATTGACCATTTTAAAGTGAACAATTCAGTTTCATTTAGTACATTCACAATATTGTACAACCACTGCCTCTATCTGGATTGAAAATATTTCATCACCATACCCATTAATCTGTTCTTCCTCCCCCCAACCTCAGGCACTGGCAAAGACTCATTGTTTTTTTTTTTTTTTAAATCTCTCTGAATTCACCTATTCTGTGTATTTTATATAAATGGAATCAAACTATACATGACCTTTTTGTGTCTGGCGTCTTTTACTTAGCATGGTTTTGCATTTCATTTGCATTGTAGCATGTGTCAGTACTTCCTTTTTATTGTTGAATAATATTACATTGTATGTATATATCAGTTTATCCATTCATATATTAATGAACATTTGGACTTTTGCACATTTTGTTTACTGTTAATTGTATTGCTGTGAACGTGTCTGTACATTATTTGTTTGAATTCCTGCTTTCAATTATTTCAGATACATACTTAGGAGAGAAATTACTGGGTCGTATTGCAATTCTGTGTTTAGCTTTACGTGAAACCACCAAACTGTTTTCCATGGTGGCTGAACCATTTTTATGTTTTCGCCAACAATGTGTGAGGGCGCCACTTCCTCCCTATCTTCACCAATTCTTGTTATTTTCCATTTGTTTATTCTAGTTTTTATGTATGTAGAAATTGATAAGTCTCTGTATTAGTCGGTTTTCACACTGCTGATAAAGACATACCCAAGACTGTGAAGAAAGAGATTTATTGGACTCACAGTTCCACTTGGTTGGGGAGGCCTCACAATCACGGTGGAAGATGAAAGGTACCACTTACATGGCGGTGGCAAGAGAGAATGTGAGGGAAGCCAAAGCAGAAACCCTTTATAAAACTATGAGATTGCCTGAGGCTTATTAGCTGCTACAAGAACAGCATGGGGGAGACTGACCCATGATTCAGTTATCTCTCACCGGGTCCCTCCCACAACATGTGGGAATTATGGGAGTACAATTCAAGATGAAATTTGGGTGAGGTTATTTGGGTTTTCTCTCTTCTTTTCTTGGTTAATCTTGCCAGTGCTCTATCAATTTTATTTATCTTTATAAAGAACCAGCTTTTTGTTTCATTTATCATTTGTAATTTTTTTGTTTGAATTTTATTAAGCTCTGCTCTGATCTTGGTTATTTCACTTTTACTGCTGGATTTGGGTTTGCTTTGTTCTTGTTTCTCTAGTTCCTAGAGGCGTGACCTTAGAGTGTCAGTTTGTGTTCTTTCAGCCTTTTTGATGTAGGTATTTAGGGCTAAGAACTTTCTTCCTAGCACCACCTTTTCTGTATCTGAGAGGTTTTGATAGGTTGTGTCACTATTGTTCAGTTTGAAGAATTTTAAAATTTCCATCTTGATTTCTTTTTTGACCCAATGATCAATCACAAGCAGGTTATTTAACTTCCATGTATTTGCATGGTTTTGAAGGCTCTTAGAGTTGATTTCCAATTTTATTCCTCTGTGGTTTAAGAGAGTTCTTGATATAATTTCAGTTGTCTTCAGTTTACTGAGGCTTGTTTTATGGCCTATCAAATTGTCTGTCTTGGAGAAAGTTCCACGTGCTGTTAAATGGAATGAGTATTCTGTGGTTGTTGGATGAAATGTTCTGTATGTGTCCATTAAGTCCATTTATTCCAAAGTTTAGTTGAAATCCACTGTTTCTTTGTTGACTTTCTGTCTTGATGACCTGTCCAGTGCTGTCAATAGAGTATTGAAGTCCCTCGCTATTATTGTGTTGCTATCTCATTTCTTAGATCTATTAGTAATTATTTTATAAATTTGGGAGCTCCAGTGTTAGGTGCATACTTGTTTAGGATTGTGATATTTTCCTGTTAGACAGGGCATTTTACCATTGCATAATGTCCCTGTTTGTCACTTTTAATTGCTGTTGCTTTAAAGTTTTTTTTGTCGGATATAAGAATAGCTACCCCTGCTGGCTTCTGGTGTCCATTTGCATGAAATACCTTTTTCTCCCCTTTAAGTTTGTGTGAGTCTTTATGTGCTAGCTGAGTCTCCTGAAGGCATCAGATAATTGGTTTGTGAGTTCTTATCCATTCTGTATCTTATATATGGAGCATTTAGGCCATTTAGTGTTAATACTGAAATGAGAGGAACCATTGCATTCATTGTATATCTTTGTTGCTGTGTACTTTGTTTTGTTTGATTTTTGTTTTTGTTTTTGCTTTTTAACTTGTATTTTTGTTTTATATGTCCTGTGTGATTTATGCTTTAAAGAAGTTCTGTTTTGATGTATTGTCAGGATTTGTTTCAAGATTTAGAGCTCCTTTTAGTGGTTCTTGTGGTGGCTTGGTATTGGCAAATTCTTTCAGTATTTGTTTGTTTGAAAAAGATTGTATCTTTCCCTCATATATGATGCTTAATTTTTATGGATACAAAATTCTTGGCTGATAATTGTTATGTTTGAGGAGGTTGAAGATAGGGTTCCAATCCCTTCTAGATTGTAGGGTTTCTGCTGAGAAATCTGTTATTAATCTGATTGGTTTTCCTTTATAAATTATACCCGTTGATTCTGTCTCACAGCTCTTAAGATTCTTTCCTTCATCTTAACTTTGGATAACCTGATGACAATGTGCCTAGGTGAAGATATTTTTGCAGTGAATTTCCTGTGTGTTCTTTGTGCTTCTTGTATTTGGATGTCTAGATCTCTAGCAAAGCTGGGGAAGTTTTCATCGATTATTCCCCTAAATATATTTTCCAACCTTTTAGAATTCTCTTCTTCCCCAGGAACATCGATTATTCTTAGGTTTGGCCATTTAACATAATCCCAGACTTCTTGGATGCTTTATTCATATTTTCTTACTCTTTTTTCTTTGTCTTTGTTGAATTGGGTTAGTTTGATGATCTTGGTCTAGGAGCTTTGAATTTATTTCTTCCATTTGTTCAGTTCTATTGCTGACACTTTCCAGAGCATTTTGCATTTGTAAAAATGTGTCCAAAGGTTCCTGAATTTTTGTTTTTTTCTTTTTTTCTGCTGCCTTTTAGATAATTTATTTCACAACACTTTACTGCACAGTTGTGAATAACTTAGGCACTGTAATAGCACTTTCAGTTATGTGTCAAGACATATGTGAATTTAAAAAATGAAAAGAATATTCTTTAGTATAGTCACTTCTAGGATCATTAACAGGAATTCTCTAATATCATCTAATAAACTCAAATTTCCTCACTTGTCCCCAAAGTATCTTTTATATCTGTTATTTTTCAAACCAAGATTCATCAAGGCCATGCATTCCATTCTGTGTTTCTAGTCACTTTTAATCTGTAAAAGACTCCACCCTCTTTTTTTTCCCCTCTTAGTTTTTGAGCGACTAAGCCAGATATTTTGTAGAATATCCCACATTCTAGATGTTTCTTGTTGTTTGATTGGGTCATAGCATTTTACTTAGCATTTTTCTTTATCTCTTAGCCTTGGTCCAATTTAGGTTAAACATTCTTCAAAAGCGATACTGTAGACTCATATTGCATCACACCAGGGGGTATGTAATGTTAGAATGCTCTACTGTTAATGCTGCTGATGTTTAATTTGTTTAATTTCAATGTTTCCATAAGAAAAAAGTACACATTTTGGATAGTAGAGAGCTATTTTGTACTAAAATTAAGGTGATTTGCAGTGCGCAAAATAGTTACAGGCAACAGTTTGCAGGAATAGTCTAAAATGATGACTCATGATTCATTATTCGACCATTGAGGGGAGAGGCACAGGTGAATGTTAAAGGGACTTAAGAAATAGTTAAGGAGAGTACCTCTAAGCTATCTGTTTCCTTGAATATTCCTCCCTTAACTTCTTGTATCATGTTATTTCCTTGCTTTGGGCTTAGCCTTCCTCTGGTCCCTCCCTGATTAGCTTACGAGTAACCTCCTGAATTCTTTTTTAGGTAAAGCAGGGATTTCTTCTCGGTTTGGATCCCTTGCTGGTAGACTAGTGTGATTTTGGGGGCGGAGGGGAGGTGTTGAAGAATCTTGCTTTTTCACATTACCAGGGTTGATTTTCTGGTTTCTTCTCATTTGGTTAAGCTCTGTCAGAGAGAGGGTCTGCGGCTGAAGGCTGCTGTTCAGATTCTTTTGTCCCACAGGGTGAAGGCTGTTGGTCAGCGTCTGTGGGCCCACCGGGTGGTCCCTTGATCCAAGACGCTCCCCCTTTTCCTTTGGATCTGACTTCCTGTGACCCAAACTGCAGTGATTGTTGTCTTTCTTCTGGGTCTAGCCACCCAGTGAGTCTGCCTGTTTCCAGGCTGCTAGTGGGGTTGTCTGCACAGAGTCCTGTGATGTGAATCGTCAGTTGGTCTCTCATCCTCGGATACCAGTATCTGTTCTGGTGGAGGTGGCCAGAGTGTGCAGTGGACACTGTGAGGGTTCTTAGCTTTAGTGATTTAATTCTCTATTTTTGTGCTGATTGGCCTCCTGCCAGGAGGAGGCACGTTTCAGAGAGCACCAGCTGTAGTGGTATGGGGAGAAATTGGTGGTGGACAGTGCCCTAGAACTCCCAAGATTATATGCCCTTTGTCTTTGGCTACCAGGGTGGGTAGGGAAGTACCACCAGACGGGGTCAGAGCTAGGTGTATTGAGCTCAGACTGTCCTTGGACAGGTCTTGCTATGGCAGCTATGGAGGATGGAGGTAAGATCCCCAGGTCCCTGGAGTTGTGTACCTAGGAGGATTATGGCTGCCTCTGCTGAGTCATGCAGGTTGTCAGGGAAGTGGGGAAAAGCTAGCCATCAGAAGCCTCATCCAGGTCCCATGCAAACCGAAGGGCCCTGGTCTCACTCCCACTGTGCCACCACAAGAGCTCCCAGTCTGTTTCTAGGCAAAGAGTGATATGGGCTTGAAAACCTGCCCCAGGCTACCCACCTCCCAGCTGTGAAAGAAAAGGGTTTGGATCTTTTTCTGCTTGTGGAATCTGCACACTGGATTTGCACCCTCCCCTGAATTCTGGCCAGGAAACTTCTCACCCTGTTCAAATTGCTGGAAACTTCTGCTGGAGATTTGCTTCTCCCTGTGGAGTTTTACCCCCTCCTCCTCTGCTGTTGGGTCTCTGTGGTGCCAGGTAGGAGTGGCCTGCTTGGGGACCCAGTGAGCTCCCAGGGCCTTTCTGCTGCTTCCTCTACCACTGGATTTCCCTCGGTCCTCCAAATTGACTCAGCGCCAGATAAAGTCAGAAACTTCTCCTGCAAACAGACCCTCAGCTTCTCCACTGGGGGTGTGTGTTTGGGAGAGGAGGGTCTCTCTTTCCCAGTCCACAGTTGGGGCACTCACAGTTTTGAGATGTCACCTGGGTCCTGCAGGAACAGTCGGCTTCCTTCAGAGGGTCTGTGAGTCTTCTCAGGGTTGCTAGCCAAACCTGAATTCTTGACTTCTGTGTACTGGCAGGCTCAAAACCATGTGTAAGTTTCCAAGGCTTGGGGCTTGCATCCTCTGAAGCCACAGCCTGAGCGCTATGTTGGCTCCTTTCAGCCATGCATGACATGGCTGGGACGCAGGGCATCAAGTCCCTAGGCTTTATGCAGCACAGGGACCCTGGGCGTGGCCCAGGAAACCACTTTTTCCTCTGAGGCCTCTGGGACTGTGATGGGAGGGGCTGCGGTAAAGACCTCTGACATGCTCTGGAAACATTTTCCCTAATGTCTTGGGGATTGACATTTGGCTCCTTGTTTCTTATGCAGATTTCTACAGCTGGCATGGATTTCTCCTCAGAAAATAGGATTTTCTTTTCTATCACATTGTCAGGCTACAAATGTTTTGAACTTTCAGGCTCTGCTTCCTTTATAAAACTGAATGCCTTTAATAGCACCCAAGTCACATCTTGAATACTTGGCTGCTTAGAAATTTCTTCCACCTGATACCCTACATCATCTCTCTCATGTTCAAAAGTTTCACAAATCTCTTGGGCAGGGGCAAAATGCTGCCAGTCTCTTTGCTAAAATGTAACAAGAGTCACCTTGGTTGTAGTTCCCAACAAGTTCCTTGTTTCCATATGAGATCATCTCAGCCTGGACTTTATTGTCCATATAGCTATCAGCATTTTGGACAAAGCCATTCAACAAGTCTCTAGGAAGTTCTAAAGTTTCCCACATTTTCCTGTCTTCTTTGAGCCCTCCAAACTGTTCCAGCCTATGCCTGTTACCCAGTTCCAAAGTTGCTTCCACATTTTTGTGTATCTTTTTGGCAACACCCCACTCTACTGGTACCAATTTACTATATTAGTCCATTTTCCCACTGCTGATAAAGACGTACCTGAGACTGGGAAGAAAAAGGCTTATTGGAGTCACAGTTCCATGTAGCTCAGGAGGCCTCACAATCATGGCAAAAGGTGAGAGACATTTCTTACATGGTTGTGGCAAGAGAGAATGAGAGAGAAACCAAAGCAGAAATCCCTTAGATCTCATGAGAATTTTTGATTACCATGAGAACAGTATGGGGGAACCACCCTCATGATTCATTTATCTCCCACCAGGTTCCTCCCACAACGTGTAGGAATTATGGGAGACAATTCAAGATGAGATTTGGGTGAGGACTCAGAGGCAAACCATATCAGTCACTTCCAGAATTTTATGCAAATTCAAAGACTAGCCAAGGAAATCTGAAGAAGAATACTATGGCATTAACACCACAAAATACCAAAGCTTATTATAATGCTATAGTATATACTGCAGTGCAGTACTGATGCAAGAGTAGGCAGATTGACTGATAGGAAATACTAGAAAATTTAAAAACAGACCCATCATTTATTAGGTGACCTGACTTACAAGATGATATTGCAATAATATGAGAAAAATATTTTTCAATAAATGATTCTGGGGCCTGTAGGATATCCACGTTGAAAAACGTATGTATCTTGACCTCTTATACCTTATACACAAAAATCAATACCAAATGAACTAGAGCTCTAAATGTGAAAGATGTGATTATAAAACTAAAAAATTTTCATGAGCTTTGAATAGGTAGATATTTATTAAATAGAACTTCCAAAAGAACAACAAAAAATAAATTAAATGATATTACATATTGAACTATATTAATATTAAAGGCTTTTAATCATTAAAAGAAACCAGTAAGAATGGTAGAAGGAAGCATCCAGGTTGGAAGACTATATTTGCGGTACAGTTATTTTTAAAAGGATTTATATTCAGAATATATAAAGAACTCCCACAAACCAACAAGAAGACAGATGAAGATGACACGATAGAAAAAAATGGACAAAAAGTCTTATGTGGTATTTGAGAAATGAGAATGGCCAAATAGACAATCGATATATGAAAAGGAGCTTAATCTTTAAAATGAATTAAAAGCAGAAATTGATGATTAGAAGGATAGATATGTGATTTAAAAATGTAGAATATATAATATTTATGTGGCACATATAATATGTGGAACATAAAAGGTTTTCATTGTAAAATTATTGTTTTTTGGTGTGAAAATTGTTATAATAGATATATTGGGATAATATTAAAAACAGAATGAATTTTCAATATGCACATGACAAAATGGCTAGACTGAAAGCAAAAGAAAATGTGAGTTTTCAAGGAGGATGTGGAGCAAGTGGAGGTCTCATACACCACTAGTGAGCATGCAAATTGGTAAACTACTTCGAGAAACTATTTGGCATTATCTGTTAACTCTTAATAGACACATTCCCGGCCAGACATGGTGGTTCATGCCTGTAATCCCAGCACTTTGGGAGGCCAATGCAGGTGGATCACTTGAGGTCAGGAGGGCAAGACCATCTGGCCAATATGGTAAAACCCTGTCTCTACTAAAAATACAAAAAATCAGCCAGGAATAGTGGAACATGCTTGTAATCCCAGCTACTTGAGAGGTTGAGGCAGGAGAATTGCTTCTCCCAGGAGATGGACGTTGCAGTCAGCTGAGATTGTGCCACTGTACTCCAGCCTGGGTGACAGAGTGAATGACACTCCATCTCAAAAAATACACACACACACACACACACACACTCCCTTCAACCTAACCATCCTACCTGTAGATATATGCACAGTAGATATGTATACACATCTTTACAAAGAAACATGCACACGACTGCCAGTCAACGATAAAATATATAAACAAATTGTAGTCTAGGCATAAAAATATTATAAAACAAAGAAATTGAAAAAATTCTGTGTTTATACAGCACTGTAGATGAATGTCACAAATATATTGTTGACCAAGAGAAACTGGAAACCAAAGAGCACATACCGTGTGATTCCATGAATATAAGATTCAAAACAGGCAAAAGTAATCCATTATCTTAGAAATCATGATAGAGGTGACTGAAAGTGGCCAGAAGTCCAGCTTTTAAAATGCTGGTATTATGCAATTTTGATATAGATGATAATCACATGGGTGTGTTCAATTTGAGAAAAATTTATTGATCTGCACATTTAGCCATGTACTTTGTTCTGTTCCCTGGGAGAAACTCCCTTTTGAATTGTGTCTGTGTCTTCTGGTTATGCTCTTGAGAAAAAAAATTTCGCATCCATAACCACAGCTGAAGTTGTCCTTGGAGAGTTATTCTTGTGAGTTGAACAGGTTACATTGCCTATTGGTTCTGTTTTGGAGGCCCACAGATTGCTTTAGAGTTGAAAAGACTTCCTCATTGCAGATGTATCATTTATTTGGAAGTAACATCTTTAAAAGCTTGATAGGCTTTGGTCAGTTTCGTGTTTCACTGAGAAACTACAGCCATTGACTTCATACAGAGAAATATCACATCATAGGAGGCAGAGAATACACACACACCTCTCTGCTTGGACCCAAAGATGAAACATTGTTTGTTTGTTTGCTTTGAGACAGTCTTGCTCTGTCGCCCAGGCTGGAGTACAGTGGTGCAATCTCAGCTGCCTCCTGGGTTCAAGCTATCCCTGCCTCAGCCTGCTGAGTAGCTGGGACTACAGGTGCACACCACCACTCCTGGCTAATTTCTTGTACTTTTAGTAGAGATAGGGTTTCGCCATGTTGGCCAGGCTGGTCTCAAACTCCTGACCTGAAATGATCCAGCCAACTCAGCCTCCCAAAGTGCTGGGATTACAGGCGTGAGCCATCGCATCCGACCAAAAGATCACTTCTTAATGTTGCATTGACCAGCTCTAGCGATACCACATTGAGAGTCAGATATGGAGGGAAATTCAAGGAACAATTGGTGAGCATGATTGTCTGTGTAATGACTGCTCAAATCTTGGAATCTGCTTTTAATTTTAGAACTCATGAGATTTTCTTGATGGTTGCTTTTTTTTCCTCTTTAAGAAAATTCATTAGTATTTTCTGCTCATGTATTCCATTCTCTCATGGGATGAAATAAGTGTTGAAACTTTTCAGTTTGTTGCCTGTATTTCTTAACAAGTCTTTTATAATTTTTTAATTATCTTGTTCTTTGTAGATAAATCAGGATAAATTATCAGTAATATATGTCAATGTATATTCCAATTTATTCATCACTTTTTACCTAGTCTAATATTTAGCCTAGCCTGATTCCAACTATGTGTGTGTGTGTTCATGTATGTGTGTGCATGTGTGTGTGCAAAGTAATGTGCCACAAAAACACATATATGTGATAATGGTCCCATAAGATTATAATTGAGCTGAAAAATTCCTCTTGCCTATAGCATTGTAGCTGTCGTAACATTGTAACACAATGCATTACTCCTGTATTTGTGGTAATGCTAATGTAAACAAACCTACTGCACTGCTACTCATATGAAAGTATAGCACCTGTAATTATGTACAGCACATAATACTTGAACATTGTAAATGACTGTGTTACTGGTTTATGTACTTACTGTGCTACACTTTCATCATTATTTTAGAGTGTACTCCTTCTACTTATAAAAAACATTTACTGTAAAACAGTGTATCATGTTATGTAGGCAGCCTTGTACATCTCATGTTTATTGTGTCTCTTGATTACATCATTTTCTCTTGTGTCAATTTACTTTTGTATTGTTTTGTTCATCATGACTACAAGCATAGAAAATCAATGGCTAATATTGTCAGTAAAAAGCCATGTGGAGTGACCAACCTGGAAACAAAATTTAGAGTGATTAAGACTGGGTGCAGTGGCTCACACCTGTAATCCTAGCACTTTGGGAGGCTGAGGCAGGTGGGTCACAAGGTCAGGAGTTCAAGACCAGCCTGACCAACATCATGAAACCCCATCTCTACTAGAAAATACAAAAATTAGCCAGGCATGGTGGCATCCACCTGTAATCCCAGCTGCTCAGGAGGCTGAGGCAGGAGAATATCTTTAACCCCAGAGGCGGAGGTTGCAGTGAGCAGAGGTTGCAGTAAGCGGAGTTCGCACCACTGAACTCCAACCTGGGAGACAGAGTGAGGTTCTGTCTCAGAAAAAAAAGTGATTAAGGATTATCTAGGTTGGAAATTGATGATTATTGCCCATCAGTCAGACATGTCCCTTTCCACCATAGCTATGATCTTGAATGACAAGAACAAAGTGATAGAAATAGTTAAAGTATCTGCTCATTGAAAGCAACAAAACTATCAAAAATTGGAGAAGGGCCTGTATCAGATATGGAGAATCTTGCAATGATCTAGACACAGACACAGAAGTCCAGCCCTCTCAGTGCCATGACAGTTATGACTAAAGGAAAAAGTATGTTCACTATATTGAAAGCAAGGCTTGACCTGTCTATGATGCTGAGTGTACTGCTAGCTCAGGCTTGTTTAAATGATTGTTACACATTACATGATATAATAGTGAGTGGTAAGTCTGTGAATGCTGATGTGAAGACAGCTGAAGAATTTTTGGGAACTCTGGATAAGCAGATTTTGGAGGAAAATTACTTTTTATAGAAAATCTTCAATATGGATGAAACCTCTCTATTCTGGAAACAGATACCTAAAAGGACTTTCATCCAAAATGAGGTCAAGTCAATGGTAACTTTCAAGACTTCTAAAGGCAGAACAACAGTCTTGCTTAGGGGCAGTGTTATGGGCTACAGATTGAATTCAATTGTGGTCTGGTACAGAAAAAACCTCAGGGTCTCCAAGTGTGTCAGTAAGAACACACTGCCAGTGTTACAGGAATAATAAGATGTCGTAGATGACCCACCTGCTCTTTCAAGATGCCCTTCTGAGTTACTGCTATGCCAGCAAAATGGAGAGGTACTGTTTGAAGAATAACATACCTTTAAATTTTTTGCTTATCACTGATAATGCTCCCAAATATCCTCTTTTTATTCGTAATCTTCATTCCAATAATAAAATCAGGTGTCTCCCTCCATACACCTTTTTGATCTAACCGGTGGATCATGGATTATAGCAGCTTTTAAGGCCTACAGTTTGGGGAGGATCTTTGTCCATGCTATTGCTGCAGCAGAGGAATACGCTGAGAAAACACTGTTGCAATTCTGGAAGGATGACTGCATGAAGAACCTTGCTTGGGTTGGGATAATGTCGGGAAAGAATGTGTGAATAGTACAGGGAAGAAGACACACAAGAGTTTGTCGATGACTTCAAAGAACATACCGAGAATGTAGATGATGCAGAAATCCACAGGGTTGTGGTTGAGATGGAAAACAACTCTAATGTGGGCATGGATGAGGATGATACTGAGGACCTCTTATAGGTGGTTCCTGAAAAATTGCTTAATGGTGAGTGGAATAGGAATGCATAGATGAACAAGAAACAAAAGGAAAGAAAAGTGCTGGAAAAGAAAAAGAATCCTCCAGAAAATTCCAAAGTGTTTAGTAGAAGCTTTTGCAGACCTCAACAAACTTCCTAAAGATTTGAAAACATGAACCCCAACACCAAAAGGTTTTCATTAATAGAGAAGAATGTTCATGGCGTATTATCTACTAACAAGCAAATCTATGATGAATAAAACAAACGAAGCAAACCACCATGGACAAATTTCTGAAAAGTGTGACGTCTCTTCTGGAAGAGCCTCAGGCAGATTCTTGAGAATGTATTCTAGAAGGCACTGTGGTCATACGAGATGACAGCTCCACGCCTGCTTTTGCTCCTGAAGACCTTTCAGTGGGACAAATAAGGAGGTGGAAGATGGTGGTATCGAGGGTCCTGAATCTGTGCAGACCTAAGCTAAACTTTGTTTTTTGCTTAGCTTTTCGCACAGAGATTGAAAAGTTAAAAATAAATGTATATATAGAATAACAATTGTAGAATAAAGATGTAAAGAAAAAAATATTTTTGAGCAGCTGTACCATGTTTGTGTTTTAAGTAGTATTTTTATGAAAGAGCCACAGTTAAATAAAAATTTGTAAATTAAAAAAAAAGTTAGAGTGAGCTAAAGTTAATTTATTGTTGAAGAAAGAAAAAAAATAAAATAAATGTAGTGTAACCTAAGTGTACAGAGTTTATAAAGTCTACAGTACCTTACAGGAATGTCCTAGGCCTTCACATTTACTCACCACTCAGTCACTGCTCAAAACAATTTCCAGCTCTGCAAGCTTCTTTCATGGTAAGTGCCCTACGCAGGTGTGCCATTTTTTATCTTTTATACTGTTTTATGTTGTTGTTGTACCATTTCTGTGTTTAGATACAAAAATATTTACCATTGCATTACAATAGCCTAGAGTATTAAAGCTTCTAGTGTTTGCCTGTAATCCTGGGCATCCCTTGGTTTATAGGTACATGACTCTTTACATGACTATCTTTCCTCTGTGTATATCTATGTTTTCACACAGCCTTCTTATAAGGACACCAATCATTGGATTTGAGGAGTAGCCTAATGCATGACAACAGTTACACATTTCTGATACTGTTGCTATCCTCTTCTTTTTGCCTCATTTCACTCTGTCCTCTGCCTTTATTTTTATTGTTTTTATAAATGAGATTTTTCTATCATTTATATCATTAGCATCTTAAATACACTTGTGAATCTTTTCGGACTGCAGAGGGATGTTATTTTCCTCCATGCTTGCTTTATGTTTCTGATGTTGAGTTTATTTGCTCACTTCCCTCACCTGAATTTCTTCAGCATGATTGATTGCTTACTGCCAAACTCAGTTTACAGACTGCACAGCGCCCTTCTTTGTTTACTGGTTTTTAGCTGCCTTTCATGTGTTAAAGTGGACAGTGAAATAGTGTAAAAAGTCTGCCTTCACTCTCACATTAATGACTTCTAGTTCTTTGCTCTGCCATAAGAGTTAAACTACCAGCCACAAGCCATTATCTTACTTTCAGACTAGGTATCGGCAAGCCTGTGGCATCCGGTCTCCATCGTTGCATCAGTGTCACTTTTCTTCTAAGGAGCTCTTATGTTGTCTTTATCCTGGCTAAATAATTTGATTTTTGAGTTTTACATTTTATCATTTTCCTATCTTGGGAAAGAAGGGCCATCAAAGCAAGAAATTATTTCATCACATTAATGGGAAATTCAGCTTAATACAAGCAAGACTCTTCATTTACCTATTGGATAGAGGGCCTTTTATATGCCTGTTTGGTTTTGCAAGTTTTTCATTTATCCATTCAGGTCGAATAGTGTAAGCCGTCTGTTTAAATTTTTAGAAACTTCTGCCCTTAGTCCTTGAAAAAAGTTACCACAAAATTAAAACAGCTATTTTCCCAAATATTATTATAGTATTTCAGGAATAATTATTATGAAAAACATGGTTCGACGTTATTGTAATAAAAATAGAAGGATTTTTAGAGATGTATTTTGTTATAAATTCCCTGTTAAGGCCTCTATAAATGCTAATGCATTTTTTAGCAAAGTGTTTATACAAAATCAATTGGAATTCTATGCCAATTATCTTTTTCTTTTATGTGTTTGATACTAATCTTCTGGTAAATACACACATATGCATATACATGCACACACACACCACACACACATACTGTTCATCAGGGTTTTTCATGCTATTTGGTAATTTATTAGCAAAACAAAGTGTGTCTATTAGCAAACCAAATTTCTTCTTATAGCAAGTAAAACCCATTTTCTTATTTCTTTGAAAGCAGATCTTGGTAGGTGCTAGCACCTGATGGTACTGGATAAAGATGGGAAGGAAGCTATCCTTTTCTTCTGGCTTTTCAGGTTTACATTTAGGAAGAAGAGAGGTTGTCATTGAATCATAAATGTGTCTTTATGTATTCTCATTCCTAGGCAGAGTCATCTTTTCAGAGACTCACTCTCTGTTTAGAAATGCAGTCTGCATCTACTGTCCTCAAAATATGCTCTTCTGCAGCCTGTTCCTTCTGTATAAAACTAAATGTGTCATTTGTCCCGCAGCAGATGTTAACGAATATAAACAGAAAGTCAAATGCAGCTACATACATAGAGAGAGAACAGCAAAGTAAGAGGGAGAGGTGCTCACTAAAATTAAAGTGCAATTTCGTGACTTTCTTTATGTAAAATTTTTTCTAGATGTATTGCAAAATTCATAAATATTTGTGATTATGTTGATTGACAATGTGAATGATGTAACATACATTTTCAGCACCTCTTGGCCTTTCAGGATATATGAATCTGGCAATTCCTTCCTTTGATTATGGAAAATGTAATATAAGAGAATGAAGTCGTCCTCATTGGTGAACTAGCTAATGCTGCTATTTAGTGCCAGAGAGTTATCAGGGCAAAATATTTTATCCCTCATTGCATAATTTTAAATCTTAAACTTTAAAGGTTCTAAAACCTAAAAATGAAAAGCAGAAGTTATTGATTTTGTAATATTTGCTTGGGTTTGAAGAAATCAGTGTTATTGCAGTTACCTATTTTGTTACGAATATGACTGAGCAAGGAAAACACCTGTCGAAACTGAGATGCATAGTTGAAAGTTAACCCTTAACTGAGACAATGTCTAGAAATAAAGGGCAACATTTACGTATGTAGTCTCAGTATCCATACTATATGAAAAATATTAAAGCAGTGAACTCAGCCTATATAATTACTTTTTAGTATTTGTAGTGTGACTTAAATATTGTCATTAGGAACCATGCTAAGGATCAGAAATAGATTTTCATTGAAATGGGAAAACATAAGTATGTCTTAGCATAAACAATCGAGAAGGATAGTTTTACAACCTTAGCAATACCTTCCTGCCTTCATTCCCTCATTCCAACTGCAAATTGTCTGATCTGAGAGTCAAAATTATAATTCAAAATTGTAAAAGACTCTTATTCTCAGTGCTTTTTCCATTCATAAATTACTTTAATATGTATGACATATAATTTGTAGATAATTTCAGTAACCCATTATGACTAGTTACAAGTATAACCTCAAGAATTATTATATCATATATATTTTGTTATGTATTAGTATCGTAGGGCTGTTGTGAGAAAAAATCACAGACTGATTGGCTTAAATAACAGGAAATTATGCCTCACAGTTCTAGAGGCCAAGAGTCTAAAACCAAGAAATCGACAAGACCAAGCTCCCTTTGAAGGCTGAGGAAGAAATTTTTTCTTGCCCTTCCTGAGCTTCTAGTGTTTGCCTGTTATCCTTGGCATCCCTTGGTCTATACGTGCATCACTCTACCTTCTGCCTCCATCTTTACATGTTCATCTTCTCCCTCGGTATATCTGTGTCTTCACACAGCCTTATAAGGACAGCAGTCATTGGATTTGAGGAGTACTCTAATTCATTACGATATTATCTTTATTACATATGCAAAGTCTTTTTTTCAAAATAAGGTCATATATATTTTCCAGTGTTAGGGGGAACATGAAGTTGTGGGGAAAACTACAGGCCAGCATATTAATTTTTGTGATGTAAAATTTCTACTTATGATTTAAAGTAGAGCCATGTGACAATCAAATATGTAGGCTAATTCAATATGAAGTCACTTATTTTGATCAGTGTGTGTTTCTTTCTTCAAAGTTAACATCTGACGTCTGAGTAAACTCATTTTCATCAAGAAGTACTTGGAAAGTTAAGGAGAGTTAAATGCAAAGCATTAGTAAAAAATATGTTATAGTTATATATGAGTAAAGCAATTAACTGCCTTTTTTGCTTTTTGGTATTTCATTCCATGGGATGATGCTGTCTTTAGTGAAATCTGAAGAAGTACTGTTAAATACAATACAGAGAAGAATAGAAACATAAGGATCTTGGAAATCTGCACTTTTTTCTTTTTCTAATTTCAGGAAATAATCTTCATTCACACTTTAGATGTGACCTGTAACAGCCCTTATATAGATCTTGAAAAGTTTGGGAAGTGATGAAAACATGTAATGATTGTCTGTGAATTTTTGGTGATCTTACAGGTGCTCCCTGCTGGGAGGCTTTGATTTATTCTGTACTGTGAATCATGGGAAAACGGAGGGTTATTATCCAGGCTGTTTCCTTTTAAGGATGAAATGGGAACTATTAATAATAACCCTGGGACAATAGCTGTAAAGAGGACACTTGAGCCTGCTGGCTATTTATAAACCTACTGATCTTTTTATTGCTAATTTGAATAATTGTTACTCTCACATAACTCATCATAGAAGAGAGTAATGATCAGACATGACTTC
Source organism: Cheracebus regulus (assembly GCA_963574635.1). Taxonomy (NCBI): domain Eukaryota; kingdom Metazoa; phylum Chordata; class Mammalia; order Primates; family Pitheciidae; genus Cheracebus; species Cheracebus regulus. The sequence goes on along the minus strand of CAUYQU010043431.1, from coordinate 54,241 downwards.
TATTAGTCATGGTTAATGTGTCATAGTCATTGAACTAATGAGAAGAAAGGTACTAATGTAGTGGGATGACTGTGCGAAATGGTGTTACCTGTTTTGTGAAATCCCACGGAGGAAAGAAACTGCATATGTAATTTAGAAGAAAATGTAAAAGCTACTGTCTTTTTAATTTAAAATTCACATATAATGAATTAAATCTTATTCTTGCATACATATCTTTTTTCCCAGTTGCATGGATTACTGAAAATGAAATTAAATGGTACTGAAAATCATCAGAATATCGTTAAAAATACTCTGAAACCTATGGATAGGGAGGATCAACTGTATAGGAAATACTAAAGGAAACGGGGCTTTTGAGGAACAGAGAATATGGCTGTGACAAAAAGCATGGAAAGAGACGTTTTATTTTGGAAATCCCTTATTATCTGTAGGATGTTACTGAATAAGCAGCTTTACACGGAGTGTGTTTGCCACAAAATAGGTCCTGGCATGTGCCAGAGTGATTAAGTACCCTATTCATCTCTGTCAGTCATGGCCCTTCAAAGACCGATTTCAAAGAATTGCTTGTTATGAGGAGGAGGACAGGAGGAAACATTTGAAAGAACACATGATTAATGTCATTGTTACTGCGTCTTGTATCTATTATGCAAAACTTACAGTGTTTGTGCAAAAAAAAAAAAAAAAGGAAACAACTGGAATACCCATGGATTTCCTCATTCTGAATCTTTGACCTAAAATCCATTAACCTAACAAGCCACATATTGAGAATAAATTTGATTTTGTGGCTAGATAGGAAGTGGTGCTTAGTGTTGTTTCCAGCTACACATTTCGCTGGGAGTAGAAATGAGTTAATACTGTTTCTGTTGCGTAAATTGTAACACTTAGTCATCAGATGCAACCTGTTAATAGAGACTAAAACTCATGGAGAATGAGACCTTCAGTAATACACAGTAGTTTTTGTCAATTTATGAGACTTTCATTAGCCAAGAGATTTTGAAGCTCTGTATGTTGAATTAACATGGATAAATGAAAAAAAAAACCTGTTTTGGACTAGATGTACAATATAACCTTACTTTTGTAACAACAATACCTACCAAATGTTGGGAACTATACATGTATGTATAATATAGATACAATCATAGAAATGTATTTTGGCAGTGCATTCCAACTGGTTATGCTGTGGTAATCTATGACTTACTGGATTCAGGATTGGATTGAGAGTACTTTGGGAAAAGATGGCTTTTATTTATTTTTTTACTTGATATTCTTTAGAAAGTGTTTGACCTTCTAGAAAGGGACAGAATTATTAAAGTCTTCCTTGTTGTAACAGATAGGATAAAAAATAAAATCACATGATTTATAGGATTCAAAATGAAGGAACAACAGTCTTCTTTGTTGCCAAAAAGCTGAGAATGGTGTATTGGCCCTTAGGTACAAAAAGGAAAGAGGGATATTTAACAAAATGATGGTTGCCAGTAAGAACAAAAAGGATCCTAGCTTCATTTTCTGGGTACTATCCTGTAAGTATAATTGTGTTTCTTAAGACTTTTTAGGTCACCACTACTCACCTTGTTTCGAAACAAGTCACAGAAATGGTGGTATTATCAACTATCTGGATATGATTGATGTTATGCATTCAAGTGTCAATTCTGCCAAACATCTATTAAATATGTAAGATATATAGTACCAATAGAAAGATTAAGTATGATCCTGGAAAGTACTTTTTCATGATTGTGCTTACAAATATTGTGCTTTACAGGGACTTAGAGATATCATTCTGGCTTACAACAGAGGATGGGGTAATTACGCCATTTCACATTACACCATTACACTGGTGTACAGTGTCAGCCTATTATATTGCTAATAAGAAAGACAAAGGAAAGGTAAGACAAGGCCATGGAAAGGACAAAGATGATGGAGACTGCTTGCCATTATTTAACATCTTATGAAATTTCTGCACTGTGAAGAGCAGGTATACTTGTTAAAAGGGCAGATATTCGGCAGAAAATTATTTTAAAGCAATGTGTCATCTGTCTTACCTAGTCAGGACAACAGAAACATCCTAGTTAATTCAAGGAGAAGGAATTTAAAACATGAATTTTTTCCCAAAGTATTAGAATGAAGGAGGAGTAAAAGGGGGAGAGAATATACATAATTATCACTTACTGCTGGAAACTACTATTACCGCTTTGGCTGGAGGGGCGAAAGGCAGTGACCCAGAGCCCTATAATGGCATGCTGCCGTGGCCACTTCTGTTGTTCAAATTACTAACTTTCCATTTTCAGCAACTCTTGAGTCACACACCTCCTGATGCTGCAGGAACCTTGGAGTCCACAGGCTAACTGAAGCCCCTGGACTCATCTAGGCTGTTGATGGAATCCACATTTCAGTTGCTACTACTGCATTGCCTGTTGCTGGAGCCGGTAAGCACTGTGCTGCTGAGTCTGCTGAGCTAGCTCTGCTTCTGCTGCCAGAGCCAGAAGCAGAAGAGGGGAGAAATGCCTTTTCTCCTCTTGCTTTTAATTTCCTACCAGGATCTCTGATTGACAGGACCTACTAGAGGTCACATAGCATTGGATTCTGCAGAATTCCAGCTACATATTGTTGTAGTTTATTCAGTAAGCATATATTGAGTATTTACAGTGTGCCAGATTTATTTTTAAGCATTGGAGACTCCAAAGTGAATAGACGAGACAGACGTCTGCGTCTGTGGTACTCTCTCTTTAGCAGAGTGAGCAAGAAAACAATTACATACATAAATTACTATAATGTAATGTCATGATAAGGACTAAGAAGAAATAAATAAAATACTTATATAAAAGTTACAGACGTATCGGTGAAGTGGTGCCAGAGTTGAGGGAGTCTACCTGATAAAGTAATATTTGAGCAAACTTCTAAAGAAAATGGATTCTTCAGTGAATATACTTACGCTACTGCAAATAGAATTTCATCAAATTGTAGATGTTTTGTGATGACTTGGGTCTATTAAAAACCAAGTTCTTAACATCTTTTCTCCTCTGTAAAAAATGTCTAATTTTATAGAAATATTTTGTTTTAAAATTCTTTTTAATAGAATATAAAATGTCACTTTTTGGGGGCTTTTTCTTGTAATTTTAATATTCAGAATTATTAGTCTTATGGAATTTTTTCTTTCCATGGCACTTGGCTTAATCATCTAACATTCTGAATTCCTCTAATTATCTATGAAAATACAGATTTTAAAAAATCATATGGAATGTTATGTCTTTATTCAAAGACAATCAATATGAAATTAAGCTAAAAGTTATAAATCTTATCTAAACCAAACTAAATATCTCACAGTTCTGCAGCACTGGATTCTAGAATAGTGAATGTGCCTGAACTGAAATATCTCATGTGTTTTGTCACTTGTGGAAAAGACTGTAACTTTAAAAAGATTGAAACTTATGGAGACTATTAATTATTCTCATTAGGTTTTTCTTACTATTTTAAGAATCACCAAGAGTGACAACATCTGTAGATGCAAAAGAAATTGATGTTAATATACCATTTGTAGATCTTTTAACTATAGGAAATGTATAGGGTATAAGAATAATGAATTTTATCATAGATTACTTATACTTTGCAGAATCTCATACTTTAAGATTTTGAAATTGAAATAACATTGTAAGTACATAATAATGCAGGTATATATATGTGCATGTGCTCATGTGTACTCATGTATATAGATTTGTATGTCAAAACTCAAAACTATGGCAACAACTTTTTCTCCAAATATTGTGTAAATCTGCATATGATAGGTCTGCTGAGTACAGATGAGAAATCATTTGAGAAACCCAGTAAATTACTAAAAATATTATTTTTCTTTTCCTGTTTAAAAAAACTGAATTATCCATATTCTGTATTTTTAAATTTATAATATAATTTTAAAAATTATAAATATTGTAATTGAAAATTTATATATAATTTAAAAATTATAATTATTTATTTAATTATAAATTTTAAAAATGATAAATTTATATATAATTTTAAAAATAAATATTTATTTTACTTTAGGTGTGTACTATATCTGGCATTTCTCCTCTTGTTATCCCTCCCCACCGTTCCGTCCCTCCCCACCCCGTACTGTCTCTCCCCTACCCCCACCAACTGCCCCCAGTGTGTGATGTTCCTCTCCCCGAGTCCACATGTTCTCATTGTTCAACATCCACCTATGAGTGAGAACATGCGGTGTTTGGCTTTCTGTGCTTGTGTCAGTTTGCTGAGGTTGATGGTTTCCAGATTCATCAAAGTCCCTACAAAGGACATGAACTCATCATTTTTTATGGCTGCACAGTATTCCATGGTGTATATGTACCACGTTTTCCTTGTCCAGTCTATCATTGATGGGCATTTGGGTTGGTTCCTGGTCTTTGCTATTGTAAACAGGGCTGCAGTGAACATATGTGTGCACGTGTCTTTATAGTAGTACAATTTATAGTTCTTTGGGTATATACCTAGTAATGGGTTTGCTGGATCAAATGGAATTTCTATTTCTAGATCCTTGAGAAATTAACACACTGTCTTCCACAATGGTTGAACTAATTTACACTCCCACCAACAGTGTAAAAGTGTTCCTATTTCTCCACATCATCTCCAGCATCTGTTGTCTCCAGATTTTTTAATGATTGCCATTCTAACTGGCCTGAGATGGTGTCTCAGTGTGGTTTTGATTTGCATTTCTCTAAAGATCAGTGATGATGAGCATTTTTTCATATGTTTGTTGGTCTCATCTATGTCTTCTTTCGAAAAGTGTTCTTATCCTTCACCCACTTTTGAATGGAGTTGTTTGTTTTTTTCTTGTAAATCTGTTTTAGTTCTTTGTAGGTTCTGGATATTAGCCCTTTGTCAGATGGGTAAATTGCAAAAATTTTTTCCCGTTCTGTTGGTTGCCGATTCGCTCTAATGATGGTTTCTTTTGCTGTACAGAAGCTCTGTATTTTAATTAGATCCCATTTGTGTATCTTGGCTTTTATTGCCATTGCTTTTGGTGTTTTAGTCATGAAGTCCTTGCCTATGCCTATGTCCTAGATGGTTTTGCCTACGTTTTCTTCTAGCGTTTTTATGGTGTTAGGTTTTATGTTTAAATCTTTAATCCATCTGGAGTTAATTTTAGTGTAAGGAGACAGGTAGGGGTCCAGTTTCTGCTTTCTGCACATGGCTAGCGAATTTTCCCAACACCATTTATTAAATATGGAGTCCTTTCCCCTTTGCTTGATTTTGTTGGATTTGTCAAAGATCAGATGGTTGTAGATGTGCAGTGTTGCTTCTGGGCCTCAGTTTTGTTCCATAAAAATATGGAATGCTTCACGAATTTGTGTGTCCTCCTTGCACGGGGGCCATGCTAATCTTCTCTGTATCATTCCAATTTTAGTATATGTGCTGCCAAAGCGAGCACTATGCATATTCTTTTATCAAGAAATTGCTAAGCAGATTGCAAGAGAGAGAAGTAGGAGACAAGGTAACTTCCATTCCCCCTACTTTTTCTTTCTCTCTTTTTTGCTCTCTCTCTCTGCTTTTACTTTTCTTTCTGCAGATCCTGCAGTCTCAGATTTCCACTCTGTTCTGAGACTGACATTGTATGTGAAGTGCATTAAGTGTCAGTCATCTTTGGTAAGTTCACTTAAATTCAGGCTTTTGTCTTCTCTGGTTCTCAGTTTCTTTCCTCTTGGAACCCTGTTCTTCATACTGTAACACCTACTTCACAATGTATCAAGGTCCTCTTGTGTCACTGACTTACCAGTTGGGCATCTTGAACACTCTTCCAACAAGTGAACTCATTGTATTCCAGATATGGCAAATTGTATCTTATTTAGAATATCTTTGTGTCTCTGCACCTTTGTCTACAATTTTCAACCATACCATTTGTTCCTTGTCATATTTTTCTGTGTTGCTCACTGTGGTCAATGAGACTACGTAGCAGCAGCAGAATCCCATAGTAGTTGGCTTAGAACAGTCATTGGGTAAAGAGGTAGATCTTTAAGATCACCTTTTCTCTGGTACGTTAAGCCTAGAGTTTGGGAAGGTAGTACAGAATTTGGTCACTAGAGGTAAAGGAGAAATCAGGCCAAGGGTAAAGGGGAAGGATGGAGATAAAAGAGGAGACATTGGGTTTAGGTTTGCAAAGGATTGGGTTTAGGTTTGCAAAACACCAGTTTCCAGATAAATGATCTCTGGGATTTTGGTGGGAGACCAGTTTCCAGATAAATGATCTCTGGGATTTTGGTGGGAGTGGAGAATAATGAAGGAGAAGGATATTGGTTTCTAAGAGATATTAATGGACAAAAGTAGGTCCACTAAATTGTCATTTATAAAAGAGGACTTCTACGAATTGCCCTGCTCTCCTGATGAACTATAATGGAATGTCATAATATAAGGATCTGCAGAAATTAAAAAACATATTCAATGGACATATCTTTGATTTCTATTATATCATTCTTTAAGATGTGTTTAGCACTTTCTTGAAGATTTTACTTAAACACAAGTTAATGGTTTCCTTGAATCAAAGTATTTTAAGATTAGCTATTTATGTTATCTTAGTTGTTTATTAATATTTATTGTGTATTATGTTGAAGGGGCTGTTAAAGGTATTATTTATTATATACTCCACTGAAAAGAATGCTCACTTTTATTTCTATTGATTATTCTGATTATCTGTTCATTATGATTATAGAAAACTTAAAAACTAGTATTTAATAATTTCTTGTATCTTGCAACTATTTCTAGACCTTTTCTTATTGTTAATTACTAGGAAAAAAACTCATTTTGATATTTCTCTCTTATTTTATAATTGCCTTAGTTTTATTTTTATTTGCATTGATATTGCATCTTTTGTATGCATCTTACGTTTGCATTGGTACTGTTAATTTTAAATACATTTAATATTAGTAAAAAATGTCAAGTTTTAGAAAAGATATAGGTATATTTCATGTTTTTAATTCAACTTTTAGTACTTAATGATTATTTTATTATTGACTTTAAGCTATTTAGTAGCATCTCCCTAAACTCATATATATATTTCGTGTAATTTGACAAAATAATTTACAATGGATCTTGAGTTATACAACCTTAGGAAATTGTCAGAAGTTCATACTACTCTTCAAATAAATAGGTTAAGATCAGCTTTTCTGTTCTTTCTGTATGAGTTAATTCATATATTGCTTAGTGATGGGATATGTTCTGAGAAATTGATCATTAGCAATTTTGTTATTGTGTGAACACCATAGAGTGTACTTAACACCAACCTAGATGGTATAGCTGGTGCACATCTAGGCTATATGATACAACTTTTTGCTTGTAGGCTGCAAACCTGTGTGGCATGTTACTGTATGGAATATTATAGGCAGTTGTAACACAATGGTAAGTATTTGTATATCTAAACATAGACAGGGTACACTAAACTATGTAATATGCACAATTTAAAATGGTATACTGTACAGGAAGCCCCACTGTAATAGTATAGGACCACCACTACATATGCAGTCAGTCATTGACTGAAACATCATTACGCAGAGCGTGACCGCGATTTAATTCCAAAGGTCCATTTAGACTTACTAATTTAACTAACTACCAATTTTTTCTGTATTATAAGAATAAAACTGAATAAAAACAAAGCTTTGCAAAATGTTTCACATAATTTACCAGGGATTTGCCATGCTCTCTCACCAATGATAGCATATGACAAAATAAAGTACTGATCTATAGCTTCTTTATAAGCTTGAATTTTACATCGTATACTTCTCATCTTTTTTTGTCCTTGGATGGCTTATTATTAGTTCTCATTTGAGGTCAGCGGGGCAAAATTACATGTTTCATATGTTCCCATGCTGATTTCAGTGATTTTCATTTTATATTCCAGGGTAGGCATATGCTCTTTGTGCTGAGCACTGTCTAGCCATTATTAATTAACTGCAATTAATTGCAGTGGAATTTAGGAACAACTGAATGTGGGAGTTTTCGGCTGACGGGATTTTTTTTAAAGAAGGGGAAGTAGGTATTTGCCTTCCTCTTAAACTGTTTTAATGATTATAATAATAAAAGAAAAACATTTTCTCTGTGTTCCTATTATTGTAAACTGTTGATGAGTTTGAAAGTCAAAGCTATTTGGACTTATTTGGAGGCACTGTGAGGTGAAGGGATCATCCTAATCTGGTTTTAAGGGAATAGCTTCATTGGAGTTAATCTGCTATGGGTCAGAAATACAGTTTTCAGAGATTTGTAGAGTAGTTGAAGCAGTTGAAAAAGTTAGAGAACAGGAGCCAAAGGTTTATTTTGCTTTATATTGATTCAATTAGTGAGAAATATAATCTTTAGGGTTTTAATGATAGATACATAGAGATGTAGACAAATAAATCCATATGATATTTTTCATGTTAATTTAACTGATTATTTTGGCTTTCTCCTTAAATTAAGGATAATGTTTGGAAACATTTTTAAAGATGAGCAAAGAGTCATTAACTTCTTAGAGGATTTGTTTTTAAACTAATATACTAATGTAGATGAAGATTTTTTTGGGCATACCTCTTAGGTAAGTAAGAAAACAGCAATGGTATTTTAATTTCTTAAACTAGTCCAGCAGATTCATAAACTTTGAAATAGTTTTTAAAACTAAATACCAGCAAAAAAATTCTGACATAAATAACAACATGTGAGTTACCTTTCATAAAAATCTTCTAATACTAGTTTGATTTTTTTATTTTCTAGTAACTCCTTATCATTGGCATTTGGGGATGACAATATCCATGTATGAGATTTTAAACTAACTATACAATGTATGTATAATTGTAATAAAAATAAGAGTACGCATCTGGGGTTCACTTACTGAATTTATTTATATTTTACCTTTTTCCAAAAAGATATGATCAACTGATCATTACACTGTTTGCTGTGTAAATATATTCATAACTTTGAAACTAAATATAGAATAACTAAAGATATTCAAAATAGTACATCTTATGAGGAAGCCTTATAGTGCCTTATGGTGTTCAATATATATTTGTTATATAAATGAGTGAATGAAGCTAAAAGACATATTAAGTGAGCAAGTGGAACCTCTTGGTCTAAAACTTCAACTTTCTTAACCAGCAATTCTGGACCAGAATTATAAATGTCTCTGCTTATGACTTTATGCTTGACCTTAAGCAAGGTTCTGTGTGTCTCTGAGCATATATTTCTTCAATTATAAAATGTGAGAGTTGGCCTACATGTAATCTAAACTTCCACCTTTCTGTCTGGTGGTGTGACTGGCCATTTGTGCTCACACAGTTGCATAAATAGCTTGTTAATTACTGAGGATGCCCAGTCTCTGGAATACTCCGAATGCCAGTCTAGTCTTTCTTATATTGAGCTAAAATTCTGTCTTGAGTTGTATATTGTTCACAAATGTATTAGGTGTGCCTTCAACATATTCATAGAAATTATTAATGTATATAAGACAACACAGGGCATTGTGTTATGGTTAAATTTTTTTAACAGCAACAACAAAAATAATCCATCTAATTGCTGAGGTAGCAAATGTAGAAGTCCTTCTTTGTCCCTTTCTACCATCAAATTTTGCTTCCATTTGACCACTTCCTAACAATCTAACCACACCTATCTTAGTCCTTGCCTGGCAGTTGCCTGATAATTGATCTCTCTTCTATTTTTGACCCAATATTCCCTGTAGTTGCCATAACGATGCTTTAAAATGAAATTATGTCACTGTTTTGTTTAAAGCCTGCAATAGCTTTATCTCTCGGAGCAAAATTCAAGGGACTTACTGTTTCTCGGAATGATCCAAGTGACTAAGTCCAGCCTACCTCTCTAACCCAGTCATCAGTGAAACCCTCTGTTTTTTACTTGGTTTCCAACTGTTCTGGCTTTTTTCCTATTCCTTGAACTTGGCCTTTAAACTTGTTCTCTTTTCTTCAGTCTTTTCTCAAATGCTGTTTGAGCAAAGGATTGAATAGTGAGAAAAGGATTGAATGATATGGGAAGAGGCTTTACTCAACCTGTCCACAGTAATCTTCCCAATTCATTGTTTTATATCCCCTTAACCTCACTTCTTTTCTTACTAGCATTAGTAGTTGTCTGTTTCCTCATATCAGGGTAGGCTCCATGAAGTCTATCTTGTTTAACACTGTGTGTATAATTTCTCTCCCATAGTTAGGAGTAGAATAACTATTGGCAAGACCATTGTTTTTCTTATAAATAATATTTTATTCCTGTTGCATTTATATTTTGTGCTTCTGAATGCCTTAGGAAATTGTTTACTTTGATATTTTGCTTGAAATATATTGGTGACAGTTTGACTTTTGTATTAAAATCAAGCTGTATTTAGGGGGAAAATGTTAATGGCTATTATATTAAAATATTAGGCTTATAAACATTCAACACACATAGTTGTAATTAATAATTAGCTACTATTTTATAACTTTACTGTTTGGTGAGCATATATTATCAGAAAAATTAAGACATCAGGAATAAGTTAAATATTTTATTGAAAACTCATATTTTGTGAGTATAGGTCAGAAAGTTGATTCTATTTCTATTCATTCAAATTAATTTTTTAATATTCAGAAACAGTATAATGCCCTATATTAATCTTTATGAAGTTAATCTCACTTTAATAAAAGAATATGATTATGTTTTTAATGTGGAAAGTTTTAACTTCTGAAGAACACTATTTTAATAGAAAAAGTTTAGGTAGATACAGTAACATATGACAAATACAGACAAGCTTTAAGATAGCAGTTACATTTGAGCATGCCCATGGAATACAGCAGGGAATGTGACCTTTAGTGGTATTTGTAAAATTTTATTTTTCAAAGCAAAAAAAATATGAAATTAATAAAATCAAAGTTTAACATTTGTTTATACATGGTGCTGGGCAAATTCTTGTCTGTCTCATATCATTACTTATAACTTTTCACATGTTTTAAATATTCTTAATAAAATGGAATGTTTTTAAATAAGAAAATTGGCAATACTTTGTCATTTAAATGAATCTATAGCCTAGTAATGGTTGGCTCCATGTATAACTTGAATAAGCTTTCTGTTAAAGATAGTACATTTTTTAAAAACTTTCAATATATTTTAATCTACCTATTTCAGTATATGTATTTAAGTACTTTTCACACATTTTTGATACTATTTTTGTAAAATTGTTTTATTTTTTACCTTCTATTACCTTTTCACAACTGACAGAATGTAGCACTTTAAGTACCTAAGAACTAGAAAAAACATGAAATCTGAAACAGAAAATACCCATCTTAAATAAATTCAGATGATTTGGATTGGGATGGGGCATGAATAAATGAAATACACTTAAAGAGAAAAAAGACAAGATTCTCTTTTCAAAGTTTCCGTTCTTTTTAAATTCACCCTTACTGTTAGTTGCACAAATCTTCTCTCTTTTCTTGATTAAACTCTATTTTAATCCTATTCAGTTGGTCAATAAATCTATATATCCCTTTTATATTGCTGTAAGTGTGGTCTGAATTTCAGTAGCCACCATAGAGAAGCCTGTCATGTTGAAGTGAATAAAATGACTGGGGTAAACATTCTGAGTAAGTCAGGAACTAATTGCCAATCAATAGTAAAACAACAAGTATGCCATCATGAAATTTGTATCTTAGCAGGAGATATTGAAAAGAAAATAGGAGATTTCAATGTTGTGAGAGAATGCAGTCATGTGAAAAATACTGAAACTGTGAAATAAGAGAGGAGGCACCTATCTCAAACTTAAGAGTTTAAGAAAGCTTTCTTAGGAGAATTAGCATCTAATCTGGGGACCTGAAGGAAGGGTAGGATTTAGTCAGGCAAAAAGTGGAAAGGCACAGATGTTTTATTTTGTTTGTTTTGAGAAAGGGTCTCACTCTGTCGTTCAGGCTGGAATTGAGTGTCACAATTGCAGATCACCCTAATCTTGAACTCTTGTGTTCAAGCAGTCTTCGTGCCTCAGCCTTTTAAGGAGCTAGGACTACAGGTGTGTGCCACCATGCCCAGCTAATTATTTTTTTTTAATTTATAGTGATGAGGTTTCACTGTGTTGCACAGGCTGGTTTTCAACTTCTGACCTAAGTTATCCTCCTGCCTTGGCCTTCTAAGATGTTGGGATTCCAGGTATGAGCCACAGTTCCTGGCCTTCTGTAGACATATTCACAAGTCTATAAGAAAGAGAGAGAACATAGTAACATAAAAAATTGAAATATTGTTTAATATGCTAGTGGCATGGTTTTTGAGGGAGAAGCAGTGTAAGGTAGAATTAGAAAAGTCTCCACTAAAGAATGTGGATTTTAAGGTGGGCGTTGTGACTCATACCTGTAATCACAGTACTTTGGAAGGCAAGGCAAAAGGATCACTTGAGGCCAGGAGTTCAGATCATGCTGGGCCACATAGCTAGACCCTGTCTACACACACACACACACACACACACACACACACACACACACACACACACACGCATGGTGACATGCTGGGCAACATAGCGAGACCCTGTCTTCACACACGCGCACACACACACACACACACACACAGTGACATGCTGGACAACATAGACCCCGTCTATGCGCGCACGCACACACACACACACACACACACACACACACACACACATACACGCACACGGTGACACATGCCTGTAGTCCTAGCTACCTGCTCAGGAGGCTAAGGTGGGAGGATTGCTTGAGCTTGGGAGGTCGAGGTTGTAGCGAACTTTGATTGTACCACTGTACGCCAGCCTGTGTGAGAGTGAAACCCTGTCTCAAAAAAATAAAAATGTGGATTTAATTCTAAGAGAATGACATAATCCAGTCACATTTAAGAAAGATTCCTGTGGCTGCAAATGCTGCTTCATCTTACTTTATATTATGTACCTTAATTTTTTTTTTCACAGAGGAGCTAATTTTCTAAACTTGGTCATATGCCCCTTATATAGTTTTCCTAGCACTTTGACTTAACCTTCGTAGCACATTTAATAATTATAATGAAACAATAAATTGTGAGCTGAGATGCTCAGTATCTGATTCTACCACCTGCATCATAAGATAGTAAGATCAAAGTGTTTGGTTTACTGCTGTACTCTCCATGTTTTTTATGTAGTAGTACTCAATAAGTATGTAATGAAGGAGTAATCTGTAGCAATCTAAGCACTATGAATAAGACAGTTATCAAGATTAATAATTTAGCTAAAGAAAACAAAAATTATTATTGATTTTTAACCTCTTTTCTTTCTCATTCTTTATTTCCTGAATTGTAGATACCTACCTTTTTCCTTTTCTTAAATATCAACTTAATTGTCTTGATTAATGACAAGTGAATGTTATTTGGTAAAGTTTTAAGTCATGTAAAAATATTTTTAGGTATAAAATCTGATCTCAAACAACCATTAGTAAATATTATTGTTGTTAAAAATACTATTCCATTATGATAGCACCCACAAATGTACTTATTAAAGTGTCTGCATTCAAGTAGAATCTACTTAGTATTTTGGTTTTCAAAAGGACAAAATTAATTTCAGCTCTTGAAGTTATGGTTTGTACTTAATAGAGATCAAGAGTTCCAGAGAGCCCAAGATAGTTAAATTTCATATACAGTTTGAGGATACCACTTTGTGATCTTTGGCAAAGGCCAGTGACAACATATCAGAGTTTAGTAGAGAAAATCCTATTAAAGGAGGTATTATTAAGAAAGAAGAGAAAGCTGAGAATCTTCTTCTTTGCTAGCAAAGTATGAAAATATATACATAATCTAGAGTAAAGTTGTATATTTTTATTATTTTTGTACTGTTTCTGTTACTGAGACAGAAATTAAAAATGTGTTGAAGAAAATTATCTACATTATTTTGTGAGAAGAGGAGGAAGTTTTGAGGTAATAAAATAAACATTTACTTTACCAAAATTACATATTCAGATTAGTTATTAAAATATGGAGAAAATGTTAGTGACAAAAATATTCTTTTAACCTTTATTCAGGTAAGTTAATTAAATCTTTTGTCAGTAGTATTTAAATATTAAATATAGGTAACATGATTGAATCTACTAGCTTATTCCAAATTATGGGCATAGTAAGAGATGGATTTTTTAAAAGCTAAAATGGTGATGAAATAAGGATTTGTCATTTTAAAGGAAAACATGGGAAAAGAAAGTTAAAGTACATGACAAATAACATTTAAAATTGAATGTAAGGAAAATTTCACAAATACTGAAATGTCTGTTTCTTTACTCTTAAGTTGTACATTTCTTTATATGTATTAACTGTTGGTATTTTCATGTTAATAAGAGGGTTCATTTCTGTAAGTGGTACATAAAGTAATTTAGGCTATTTTTCTGTACCTAAAGTAAGCCATTGTTCCCTAGTGAAAATTATGGAATTACTGGCATAGTGCACAGAAATGATTACAGATTGCTATTATTTGGCTTGAATGGGAGATGATGAGCAGAACAAAATCAAGGAACACGTTGTTTACGTACTATTTTACCTACACTTTCAAATAATTCTCACACAAATTCTGTCATTTATTGTTATTCTCCTTTTATAGATAAGGAACCTGAAGCTTACAAAGTATAAGACAGTATGTTCTATAACATCACTGTATCTCTCTCAGTAAGTCAGGGTTTAAATAAAAATATGCCTGGTTCTAATACATGTCTTTCCCTTTATGCCGTAGACCTCTCATATGAGGCTGATAATGATAGCAGTTGCAGCGGCACTAGTAATGATTACAGAGATAGCACACCCTTACTGTGCTCATTATGTTCCAGGCGTTGTTCCTGGCACCTTGTATAAAGTAATTCTATTTAGTTTGAAAAATAACCCTATGAAATAGGTACTGTTTTGTGCCAATTTTATAGATGAGAAAAAAAGTCTGGAAAACAGGAGTAACCATCATTGAATGTGTCATACAGACTTGTGTGATTCTAGAGAAGCAAAGCCATAAAATGCAGGTTTTTAATAAACTAAAATGTTAAAGATGCTTTCCATTTCAATATGGTTTTAAATATATGTCATCCTTTAATAATTTACTATTTAAAATGCTGTTCATTGAGTGCTGAAAAGATTATTAAATATTCAAGTCCTAAAGAAAGAGAAGACAGAATAGACCAATCCATATTTATGGATGACTAAAGAATGTTGTGGAAATATTTGAGCTTCTTGGTTCAAGGGACACATAAAAGGACTAATTAAATTACCTTTTGATTTAGGATCTTGGGACAGGGCCTTTGGAAGATGATCAGCATTATAAATTCATGTCTAACTGGAAATAGAGGGACTTCCTGATACTGATCTGTGTAAACAGAAAGGAGTAATAGCATGATTGACAATTCTCATAATCATAAATGCAGGTAGTAGTTATCTCCTTTGGGCATCTCCTTTTTGTTTGGTAGCATCTTTACTACTTTTATTAATATAGTACTATTGTTAGCATTAACTGTCAGGTTAATAAAGATCCGAATGTACTTACTGAACATTTGAGGAAAAATGCCTGTAATACAGGTGGGGTGCAGAAGTTAGTGCAGTTTTTGCCATTGAAAGTAATGGCAAAAACCGCAATTACGTTTGTACAAGTCTAATAGTTTTGAAGAGACTCATAGAAAAAACAAGGAGCCACAGAAAGGGAAGAAGAAAAGATAGGGCCCGTGTGGAGTGAGTAATGAGTAGACTGAAAGAACTGTACTCAAAGGGTAGGAAGTAAATTGGGCCTCATATCACAGATTACGTAGAAGGTTATTCTTTTGATTAAAAAGATTTATTAGTACTTGAGAATATCATTATTATGCATCTTCAGAACAAAGTGCCAGTGAGTTCAAAATACTAGTCCATCAGGGAATATAAGCAGCCCAGGCAAATGGCAAAGACCTAATTTGAATAACAATAAAATTTGCAGAATAAAAAATCAAATGTTTTTTTCATTGACGTTTGTAGTCTAATGCCTGGTAATCTCCAAAGTGTGAAATATTTAGTATTTGTGAATCACTACTCTGCTTTCAGTAGGCTGTAGTTTTTGTAATCGCAGCTTAAATAATTTACTTTTCTACGTATCTCTATTAATTTTCCTACATGGTATCTTTTAACAGTTTTTTTCATGGCCAGAATATTGTTCATATTTGCAACCCAGTTAACACACCCACAAATACACATTTTTTGGCTGGGCATGGTGGCTGATGACTGTAATACTCGCACTTTGGAAGGCCGAGGCAGGAGGATCACCTGAGGTCAGGAGTTCGAGACCAGCCTGACCAACAAGGTGAAACCCCGTCTCTACTTAAAATACAAAAATTATCCGGGCATGGTGGCAGGCACCTGTAGTTCCAGCTACTTGGAAGGCTGAGACAGGAATTGCTTGAACCTGGGAGGTGTAGGTCGCATTGAGTAAAGATGGCATCACTGCACTCTAGCCTGTGTGACAGAGTGAGACTCTGTCTCAAAAAAAAAAAAAAGGAAACACTTTTCTTTTTTTTATTCTAGTTTTTATTTTTCTCTCCAATACAATAGAAATGCAAAACACTGTTGAAAAAGATAAGCTTCCTGAGGTCTCCACCTTCCCATCTCTGCAGGAGGCAGTGAGCCTGCTCCTGTACACAGTACACCACTGCTACAACCTACAAACAACTGCCATTTATAACTACTGCACTAAGGCTATCTGTAGCCAAAGAATTCATACAGAAACTTGGACCCCTAAAAGCACCCGGAAGCAAAGCCAAACAATCCTGCACAACATTCATACGTTCACACCTTGGAAGGGAAACAGATGTCTCACCAAACAAAAGTAAATTCAAAAATAAGAAATAAGAAGTGACAGCTTCCCCAGGTGAGAAGGAACCAGTATAAGAACTCTGGTTTCATGAAAAAATGTTATTATGACACCCCCACAGGATAAGACAGGCTTCATAGCAACGGATCCTAACCAAAACGAAAATTCGGAAGTGGCAGATAAGGAATTCAAAAGATGGACTATAAGAAAGCTCAGTAAAATCCAAGAGGAAGTTGAAAACCAGCAACAAAACTTATGTCTAAAAAATCATGAAAAATTACTAACCCTTACTAATTTATATTGTATATATTTTTAATATCCTCCATCTACCCCATCCCACCTTGACAATCATGACACACTAAATTATTT
Source organism: Cheracebus regulus (assembly GCA_963574635.1). Classification (NCBI taxonomy): domain Eukaryota; kingdom Metazoa; phylum Chordata; class Mammalia; order Primates; family Pitheciidae; genus Cheracebus; species Cheracebus regulus. Next base: position 37,125 of record CAUYQU010043431.1, on the reverse strand, counting down.
TAATAACCTGATCATGATTGAGATTTTCATTGCAGAGACATTAGAACACAAAAAAGGATAATTTATAGATAGTAAAAAATATATGCAAGAGATTTGCTCATATGCTAGAGATTAAAGTAGATTTTTGAAGGGAAAAAGCAATCAATGGCATAATTTCCAACTGGATAAAATTTTATTCTAAGTTTACATGTTAAACTTTTATGGTCTAATGTTATTAAACATGAAAATATATACTTTTAAATCCTTTGCTTTATGATTTAAATAGTTGTGTTATATTAAGAGCAGTTGTACTGTCAGTGACAGTTAACATATAAAGGAGTTACTTTTTGGATAAAATTTCTTTATATTATAGAATTCCTTAACCATTCAGTGGTGGAAGGCAGTGTGCAAGGCAGCAAAGAGACAGGAGTAGGGAATGCATTTGAAATCATACACACTGCAATTTTATACTGTGGAACCTTACTTTTATAAAGCTATTTTAAATTGAGTTTTAGTAATATTTTATTTAAAGTAATTTATAGTTGATTTTAATATTTTATGGGAAAAATATGCATTTAAAACTTGGGCTTTACGTATGTACAAAACATACAGGAAGATACCACTGTATTTTTAAATAGATGCTTGAGGTATGTGCTAGAAACTCTTTGCAAAGGGATTTTGATACAGAGCATTTTGTACAAGCTCTCATCAAGAAAGTTAATGTTTGGGCTTAAAAGTAAATGAGTAAATGAGCAGAAAACTTAAAACAATTTCATTTTAGTTCTAACCTATTTGAAAAAATTTTTATAGCTATAAAACTTAAATTGCTTATATCACTGAGACTGTAATATTTTATACACTCTATAGCAGAGAAATTTATTTTGAAATCTTAAATTATAATCGAGTTTTTTATAGTTAAGCATAAGTTGTCATGATTTCTTTAATATAAAGCAAATTTTGTAGTTAACATAAAATCAAATGTTACTCCTTATTGACTCTATTATTTATAAATAAAATGTGGGCAACCGTGGAACATAGCCACTTCTAATAAATGTGAAATGGAAAAAAGTCTCTTTGCTATGTTGAATGATATGTTGTACTTTTAATGTTAATATCAGCAGTAATAATTAGATCGTTAGTATACTACAGTGAAAACCAGGAAAATATGAAGAATCATGAACTTCAAAATTAGAAAAACTTTTCAAGAATGACAAAAGGACATAGATTTAAGTTTGAGAACATGGATTAAATGTACACATCTGTGCATAAAATGTAAAATAAAAGAAGTTTTAGAATTCAAGTAAAGTTTGTGACAGGATAATAGATTCCACAGAAATTCATAAAAGTACATTAATATTACCTAGAAAGGAGTGTTGTCTCTTCCTTAAAAATGACTCATTTAGTTATTTCATTTAATTTAGCTTTAGGGAATTTTTTTATATTTATTTCAATAAGAGAAACCATCTTTTTTCAGTCTACTGAGGTAGAGGTTATAATTGAGTGTAGTAACTTTTAGATATTGGATACTATTTAAAGTTTAGCTATAGAAATCTATGCCTTTAGCCAAAGTAGAAATATGTGTCCATCTCTAATAATACTTTTCTTAATATTTCTTTATTTGACAAATCACTTTGCTGCAAGCTTTTTGTGCTATTAAGTACAGCTGGGTTTTTTTCTTTATTTTTCATTCTGTTAGGTCTAAGAATTATTTAACTTTACAGGAGGAGAAAAGGAATGCATAAAAATCATAGAACATTTTTAGAGCATATCTCAAAAGTTTGAAGTCCTCCTTTGCTATTACCCAGTTATTTTATTCAACTGATGAATTAAAAACAATTTTAAGTATTAAAACATAAAACCATGTGCTTCTAGAACAAACAACAGGAAAATAAATGACTTTGAAGTAGGCAGAGACTTCTTAAGGACTACTCAAAATACTTGCATTACAAGTCAAGTGAGTGAAATAAGAAAAAGGGCAAGAGAAGTCAATTTTATATTTTGCTTTTAATCATAAGTGGTTGTTAAAGGAAAACATTAATGACCTTTAGTGAAGCTATTTTGTGCTTCTGTGAATTTTCTTTTTTTAGTGACACCTCTTCCTAAAACCAAAGATTTTTGAATTTAAACTTAAAAGTAAGATGAAATCAATTGATAGAAAATGAGACTAATTATGGAAAAAGAAAAGGTACAGCAGATTTAAGGGCATAACATTCATCGCTTATTAGAAAAATGCCCTTTTATTATACTACAGTGTAGGGAAAGTAGTAAAAAATATTGAGCAAAATGAAAACCTGCATTAGTTTATTCAATGCACAATGTATTTCTGGGTGTTTAATGCCAAAAACCTGCTTTTCAGGGGTTCTTAAAAGGTGACCTCAAAGTTATCTTGGTCAATTAAGTTCTGTTTACAAAAACCAACCATTAAACATATTTGTATTTAGATCCTTTTATTGATGTGTAAGTCTTTCTTTTGTCATTTAATTACCTGTATTACAGAAACCTGTAAGGATTGTGTATGTGTGTATGTGTGTGTGTGTGTGTGTAAAACTCTAACTCATCATATTTTAGGATGTAACTCATATACATTTTAGGATGTGTATATGTAAATCTGTATATTTATATGTTTGGGGGAATCCCCCCATTTATTTAAATAACTCCATTAAATGGGCTTGAACTTGAATAAAATTTCTTGTTCTCTGCAATGAACATTTAAATAATGGAGTTCGCAGACATCATAGAATAGAAATAATTTGTTCTAGTTTGAATAGAATTTGAAACACTAGTTTATGTAGCCTTCAAGAACAAAATTATATTTAGTCCAACATTGTATGGATTATCAAAGGATACTACAAGTTATCTTTGCCCAGAATTCTTTAAGACCGTTAATTACCTGTGTTAGAAATGAGTTAATTCTCTTGAAGATATCTAAAAATACTGTCTTTGTTTAGCCTAATTATGTTATACTTTATAACTGAGGACTCTACATATAACTACATCTCAAAAATATTTAGAAAAATATATATAACAAAAACTCAATTATGGTAATACGGTAGTGGTATATGTGATTTTAATTGTCATTCATTATTGGCACTATAGTGTTACTTTCTGAAAGTCACTAAATGAAAATAAGTAAGTACTTATTTTTCTTTTTCATATCATACATAGAGCATATTAATTAGCCACGCAAATCATTTGACATTTTTATTTGTGATATTAATACTTTTCAAATATATATGTATGATAAAACATTTTTTAAAACTTAAAAAGTATCCAGAAAACTTAAACATTTAAATCATGCATTTTAATGATTATTGCTTTTCTTTTAAAGTATGTTGTTAAAATAGTCATGGTTATAAATTGACAAAATCTTTCAGTGCCTTCATAAAGTTCCCTTCAGCATAAATGACTGAGGAATATGACATAAATTAATTTTCGGAGATAGTTTTGAAATTTTTTAAAAAAGAAATACCTTTTTTTTTCTTCGTGACAGAATCTGACTCTGTCATCCAGGCTGGAGTGCGGTCATGTGACTCCAGCTCATTGCAACCTCTGCCTCTGGATTCAAGCAGTCTTCCCACCTCAGCCTCTCAACTAGCTGGGACTGCAGGCGTGTGCCACCATGCCTGGCCAATTTTTGTATTTTTAGTAGAGATGGGGTTTCACCATGTTGGCTAGGCTGGTCTCAAACTCTTAACCTCAGGTGATCAGACCACCTCAGCCTCCCAAAATGCTGTGACAAGCATGAGCCATTGCACCCAACCTAAAAGACTTCACTTTTGATAACTTTTATGGGTGTATTTGTGATAACATAGAAGCCAGCTTGATGGGGCTGATGTGATAATTTAAATATCTAGAAGAATAATGTGAATCAACTGAAGTTGATTGAAACACATTAATTATATTAAAATCCACAAGTCTACCTTAATGTCTAGAGAGAGAAAGAAAAAGATACTGCCAAAACAAAAAGCCCTTTTAAGAAAAGCCTTTTAAGAAAAATATTAACTATTATACCAAATCTTTACCCTGAAAATTTGTAATTAAGGAAAGAATTAAAAGCATCTATGTTCATTTTCTAGTAGAAACCCTGTTTCTGGTTAATCAGATGGTTCCAGTTGAGAGACTGCATTCATTACAGCAAATGCCTCCTGCTAAATAAAGAATGATAGACTTAGAAACCACCATTTTTCAAAACGTAACAGAATAATTAATTCAGCAAAGATTGTCAAAGAATGGTAAAATCACTAAATGAAATGTTTGAGGAAAAGAACTGTTCAGAATAGAAAGGAAGAAACAACCAAATGCAAGATGTAGACCTTGACTGGATAGGTAAATTTGAAAATAGACTACATTTTTCAGATAACATTAAAGAATCCCTATCAATTTTATCACATGTGAAAATGTATTATGGTTATATTAGAAAATGTATTTTTCAGAGTCTGACTAAAGTATTTAGAATTATAATGTTATTATATCTAAAATCTAACAAATGATAAAAATGTATAATATTTGTAATTATTAAAGCAATACAATTCATTCAATGTTTTTTTCCCCAACTTTTAAGTTCAGGGGTATATGTGCAGGATGTGAAGGTTTGTTACACAGGTAAACATGTGCCATGGTGGTTTGCTGCACAGATTATCCCATCACCTATATATTAAGCCCGGCATCCATTAGCTATTCTTCTGGACGCTCTCTCTCTCCCCAAGTCCCACTTCACAGGCCCCAGTATGTGTTGTTTTCCCACATGTGTCCGTGTGTTCCCATCATTTATCTCTGACTTTTAAGTGAGAACATGCAGTATTTGGTTTTCTGTTTGTGTGTTAGTTTGCTGAGGATATTGGCTTCCAGTTCTATTCATGTCTTGCAAAGGACATGATCTCATTCATTTTTATGGCTGTGTAGTATTCTGTGGTGAGTATTCTTTATTCCACATATTCCAGAATTCCACATATTCTTTATCCAGTCTGTCATTGATGAGCACTTAGTTTGATTCCATGTCTTTGCTATTGTGAATAGTGCTGCAGTGAACAAACGCATACATGTATCTTACACAGAATGACTTATATTCCTTTGGGTACATACCCATTTATGGGATTGGTGGATCAAATGGTATTTCTGCCTCTAGATCTTTGAGGAATTGCCACACTGTCTTCCACAGTGTTTGAACTAATTTACACTCCCACCAACAATGAAAAAAATTTTGTTTTCTCTACAGCCTAGCCAGCATCTGATATTTTTTGACTTTTTAAATAACTGGCAGTCTCCTGGCATGAGTGGTGTAACATTGTGGTTTTGATTTGCATTTCTCCAATGATCAGTGATGTTGAAAAGTTTTTTCCATGTAATTGTTGGCAGCATGCATGTCTTCTTTTGAGAAGTTTCTGTTCATGTCCTTTGCCCATTTTTTAATGTTTTTCTTTCTTCAATTTTTTAAGTATCTTGTGGATGCTGGATGTTAGACCTTTGTCACATAGATAGATCACAAAAAAATTAGCCATTGTCAAGAAGTATTTGACTTCTGAAAACTTCTGTGAAAAATGGGTTTTGCTTTTCTACCACATTGTCAGGGTGCAAATGTTCTAAACATTTTTATTCTTTTCTTTTAAACATAGGTTCCAGTTTCAGATAATCTCTCTTCAGTTCAAAGTTCCACGGATTTCTAGGGTGGAGGTAAAATACTGCCAGTCTCTTTGCTAAAGCATAGTAAAAGTGACCTTTGCTCCAGATCCCAATAATTTTCTCATCTCAATCTGACCACCTCAGCCTGGACTTCATTGTCCAAATCATTATCAGATTTTGGTGAAAACCATTCAATACATCTCTAGGAAGTTCCAGACTTTCCGTCATCTCCCTGTTACCCTGTTCCAAAGTCACTTCCACATTTTCAGGTTATCTTTATAGCAGTGTCCCACTCCTGGTACCAATTTTCTGTATTTGTCCATTTTCATACTGCTATAATGATACTACCTGAGACCTGGTAATTTATAAACAAAGGAAGTTTAATTGACTTGCAGTTCTACATGGCTAGACAGACCTCAGAAAACTTTCAGTCACGGCAGAAGGGGAAACAGATACATCTTACATGGTGGCAGGCAAGAGAGCAAATATGTGACGAAGGAACTATCAAACACAGAACTGTCAGACCCCATGAGAACTCAGTCACTATCAGGAGAACAGCATTGGGGAAATCACCCCCATGACCCAATCACCTCCCCCAGGGTCCTTCCATGGACATGTGGAGATTATGTAGATTATAATTCAGATGAGATTTGCATGGGGACACAGAGCCAGACTATATCAGTTCTCTAGTCCTTTTAGTTGGGATGTTAGGTTGTTAGCTTAAGATCTTTCTAGCTTTTTGATATGAACATTTATTGCTGTAAATTTACCTCTTAGCAGTGCTTCAGCTGCATCCCAGAGATTCTGATGTATTAGCTCTTTGTTATCATTAGTTTCAAATAACTTGATTTTTGCCTTAATTTCATTAATTACCTAAGAGTAATTCAGGAGCAGGTTGTTCAATTTTCATGTTATTATGTGGTTTTGAGTGAGTTTCTTAATCTTTAGTTCGGACTTGATTACACTGTGGTCTGAGAGACTGTTGGGATTTCAGTTCTTTTGCATTTGCTTTGGAGTGTTTTACTACTGATTGTCAATTTTAGAATAAGTGCCATGTGGTGATGAAAAGAATGTATATGCTGTTATTTTTGGATGGAGAGTTATTTAGATATTTATGAAGACCACTTGACTCAGAGCTGAGTTCAGGTCCTGAATTTTAATTTTCTGTCTTGATGATTTGTTTAATATTGTCAGTGGGGTGTTAAAGTTTCCCACTATTATTGTGTAGGAGTGTAAGTCTCTTTCTTTAGAAAGACTTTAAAGAGACTTCTTTCTTAGACTTTAAAGAGACTAAGAACTTGTTTTATGAATCTGGATGCTCCTACATTGGGTGCATGTATATTTAGGATAGTACTTGTTGGATTGAACCCTTTACCCTTATGTAATGCCCTTCTTTTTTTTTTTTTGATCTTTGTTGGTTTAAAGTCTTTTTTACCAGTATTTAATATTAAAACCCCTTATTTTTCCTGTTTTCCATTTGTTTGGTTAATTATCCTCAATCCCAATATTTTGAGTCTTTGTGTACCTTTGCATGTGAGATGAGTCTCTTGAAGACAACATACCAGTGGGTCTTGGCTTTTTATCCAGCTTGAAGATGACGTACCAATGGATCTTGGCTTTTTATTTGAAAGCCCAAGCTGTACCTTGGCCTCTTTTTGCCATGACTGGAGCTGAAGTGGTTAGGATTTAGGCTACTAAGTCCTGCAGCCATTCTATGTCTTTTAATTGGAGCATTTAGCCCATTTTCTTTTAAGGTCAGTATTTTTATATGTGCATTTGATACTGCCATCATGATGCTAGCTAGTTATTTTGCAGACTTGTTTATGCGGTTGCTTCATAGTGTTGCTGCTTTGTGTCCTGCAGTGTGTTTTTATAGTAGCTGCTAATGGTTTTTCCTTCCATATTTAGTGCTTACTTCAGGAGCTCTTGCAAAGCAGGTCTCGTTATGATGAATTCCCTCAGCATTTGCTTATCTGAAAAGGATTGTATTTTTCCTTCACTTATGAAGCTTAGTTTGGACAGATAGGAAATTATGGATTGGCAATTTTCTTCTTTAAATATTGGCCCCCACTCTCTTCTGGCTTGTAGGGTTTCTGCTGAGAGGTCTGCTGTTAGTCTGTTGGGCTTCCCTTTGTAGGTGACCTGGCCTTTCTTTCTGGCTGCCCTTAACATTTTTTCTTTTCATTTTAACCTTGGAAAATCTGACAATTATGTTTCTTGAGGTCAGTCTTCTTGTGGAGTATTTTACTGGGGTTCTTTCCATTTCCTGAATTTGAATATTGGCCTCTTGTTAGGTTGGGGAAGTTTCCCTGGATGATATTCTGAAGTGTTTTCCAAGCTGGTTCCATTCTCTTTGTCTTTTTTGGTACCCCGAGCAGTCATAGGTTCAGTCTCTTTACATGATCCCACATGTCTCAGAGGTTTTGTTTATTCATTCTTTTTTCTCTGTTCTTGGCTGCTTTTCTTATTTTAGAAAGATATTCTCAGGCTGAGGTTCTTTACCCAGCTTAGCCTACTCTACTTTTAATACTTGTGATTGTGTTATGAAGTTCTTGTAGTGTGTTTTACAGGTCCAACAGGCTAATTATTCTTCTCTGAGATTCTTTCCCCAGCTTAGCCTACTCTACTTTTAATACTTATGATTGTGTTATGAAGTTCTTGTAGTGTGTTTTACAGGTCCAACAGGCTAATTATTCTTCTCTCTAAACTGGCTATTCTGGCTGTTAGCTCCTGTATTGTTTTATCATAATTCTTAGCTGCTTTGCATTGGGTTACAGTATGTTCCTTTAGATCAGCAAAGTTTGTTATTACCTACCTTTTGAAGCCTATTTCTATCATTTCAGCCATCTTAGCCTCAGCTCATTCTTAGCCCTTACTGGAGAGGTGTTGCGGTCATTTGGAGAAGGAGCATTCTGTATTTTTGAGTTTTCAGCATCTTTGTGTTGATTTTTTTTCTCATCTTTGTGGATTTTTCTACCTTCAATCTTTAGGATTGCTGACCTTTGAATGGGGTTTTTGTGGGGTCTTTTGTGTTGATGTTGTTTGCTGCTTGTTTTTCTTTTAATAAGCCACTGTTCTGTAGTTCTGCTGCAGTTTGCTGAGGGTCCACTCTATACCCAAGTTGCCTTAGATTTTCCAGTACCTGCAGGTATCATCATTGAAGGCTGTGAAACAGCAAACATGGCAGCCTTCTCCCTCTGGAAGCTCCATCCTTGGGGAGTACTGATTTGTTTCCAGCTTGAACATTCCTTCAGGAGGTGGCTGGAGACCCCTGTTGGGAGGTCTCACTGATTCAAGAGAAATGGGATCAGTAACCTGCTTAAAAGAACCTGTCTGGCCAGGTATGATGGCTCACACCTGTAATCCAGCTCTTTGGGAGGCTGAGGCGGGCAGATCGCCTGAGGTCAGGAGTTTTAGACAAGCCTGGCCAACATGGCGAAACCCCATCTCTACTAAAAATACAAAAATTAGCTGGGTGTCATGGCAAGCGCCTGTAATCTCAGCTACTTGAGGGATTGAGACAGGAGAATCGCTTGAACCTACGAGATGGAGGTTGCAGTGAGCCGAGATTATGCCACTGCACTCAGCCTGGATGACAGAGTGAGACTCTGTCTCAAAAAGCAGGAAAAAAAACAAGCCTTCTGGCTGCTTTTTGGTAGAGCAAGTGTGCTATTTTTGAGTTCCCATCAGCCCTTGTTACGGGCTCTCCAGGGCCCAAAGGCTGGAATGACTGAGAAGCCGGAACAGCCAAGATGGTGGCCTGCCTCAGCTCCCAGCTGCTTTGTCTTAGGTGGAAATTGGAGCTCTGTCCATAAAAAACTGGCTGAGTCCCACCCGAAGCCCTGGCTGGGAGGTCCCACCCAGTGAGGAGGAATGGATCAGGGTCCTGCTTTAAGAAACAGTCAGCTGCGATCTGGCAAACCAGCTGTGTGTCACTGGGGAACCCCTTCTTGTCTGGACTGTTTGAACTCTCAAAATCCAGCTGGCTGAAATGGCTGAGTCCACCTAACCACAAGATGGTGGCCACACCTTAGCCCCGGTGCTCCATTTTAGGGAGAGATCAGAGCTCTGTCTACAGAAAACTGGCTGGGCTGGCTGAAGCCTGGCTGGGAGCTCCCACTTGGTGAGGAGGAATGGATCAGGGTCCCACTTAAAGAAGGAGCCTGGCCATGATGTGGCAAAGCAGCTATGCTGCACTAAGGGGACCCATCCAGACTGTTTGCACTCTCCAAAGACAGCAGGCTGGAACGGCTGAGTCAACCAAACTGCAGAAATGGTAGCTGCCTTTTCCCCTGGGAGCTCCTTCCCCTCTCAGACAGGCTCCACCCTGTCACAGTTAGCTGGCAGGAATTTCCAGCCAGTGAGTCTTATTTTGTGAGGTGCCATGGAAGCGGGGCCCTTGGGACACGACTGCTTGGATCCCCAGATCCTCCTTCCTAGGGGTGTGCATGGACCTGCCTTATCAGAGTTGCACACACCCTTGTTAAGGATCCTGGATCCAGAGGATGTGAAGCTCCTGGGTTTCTGTGTATGCCTGAGCAACCACTCTGCTGGGACTCTACACAATTCTGGGTGTTGGACTCTAGGCCCAGGTGGCCTGGGCTCATGAGGGGATCTCTTGATCTGTGAGTTGCAAAGATCCATGGGAGGAGATTGGTTTCCCCAGGAGGGTCATACAGTCATTCACTGCCTCCCTTGGTTGTGGGTGGGGGTTCCTTGGCTCTGTGTTGTTCCAGGGTGGGTCATTGCCCTCCCCTTCTTTTCTTCATTCTCTGTGGATTGAGTTATTTTCCTGATCAGTCCCAATGTGAGAACCTGGATATTACAGTTGAAGGTGCTCTATTGATTCACCCCTTTCATTTCTTTGTGTGTGTGCTATGGACTGCAGCTGCTTCTAACTGGCCATCTTTGCCCCATCATGTAATTCATTCAACTTTATATCCTTTGTTTATCCTTTACTCTTTGGGGAGAAAATTTTCAAAATAAATATTTTAAAAATACAGAATGTACTTCAGTTATTCAGCCTTTTACATTTACTTTACCAATGTCCTTTAGAAAGAGAGAACTGGTTTTCTATTATTTAACATATATTCACATTACTTAAACCATACACATTAGAAATTATGAAAAATAATTATGAATTTTCAGTAAAATTTATCAATAGGATCTAGAAGGCATTACATTGCCTTAGTATATTTTCTGCTGTAATCAAACCCAGGTTCAGCTGCCCACTGCTTGAAAGCCAGACAGGAGACACAAGGAAAGCAGGTTTATTTGGAAAGCCAGAGAGTTAGCAAACTGAGCAGATGAGGGACTGTAATCGCAAGTTAGTTCACCACTGTCTCTAAAATGCATGACTGTAAAAAGTGGTGTGTATTTATTTTTTGGATATTTTAAAGTTTTACAAATATTTTAAACATGTATGTATTTGAAAAATATTAATGTCATAATAAAAACATGCAAAATGATTTATTTAGTTATATGCTTCTCTGTGACCTGAAAACAAATTTTAAGTTACTATAGGTGTTTTAAAGGGAAACTTGGGGTAGGAGACATACAGGAGTAGTATAGGGTGCAGAATCTGTGTGTCTTTGTTCCAAAGGCTTATTTTGGGTAATCATCCATCTGGATGTAAGTATGGCCTTATTTTGACTTCAGACCCAGGGTGGTAGACTAATTTTTTGCAACTCCCCTTAAGAAGGAGATTTCCTCAATCAGGGCGCCATTCCTGGTTTGTTTTGAGATTAGCCTATGGAATTTCCTAAGCAAGGATGTAACTGATAAGTACATACTGACAGAGGGAAGTGTCTAGAGAGGGACAAAGGATGAAGAAGGAGTGAAATGGGAGGGAAAGAAGAAAAAGAAAGTAGGTGATTAAAATACACTTTTTAAAATGAGGTCATGGTTATGTTCCTTTTACTTATAATATATTTAATGGTTGTATTTCCAAGTTTCTAAAATTGCAGGCCTTTGTTATTTACCTAATTATTTTTTTTAGCTAAATATGTTTATAAAAACTTTAGTTTAAACATTTTCATGATTTTAGAATGCAGACTTGGACACAGGCAAATATCTGACCAGCAAACAGTAAATTTTCTTAGAATTTTCCTAACTTTACTTTGACTTCCAAAGTTCTACAAGTGAAATTGGTTACAACAGATTTCTCTTGTAATTGTAGTTTCATTAACACCATATAAGAAGTGGGAAAGTAAGAAAGATTCATGGTCAAATTGCAAATCACCATGAAAGTACAAGACAGTTTAGAATATTAGAGTTTCTTAGAATAATTTAGTTTCAAATTTTAAAGACACAAAGTAAGTTTATTATTATACGTTTTCAAGTGAAATAGGAAAGTTTTATATGTGACACAAATAGTTGAATTGAGGCATAAGAGAAGAGAGTATGGGGATTTAATGTGTTTTGGGTAACATAAAGAATATGATGATTATCCCGTTATGTAACAAGAAATGACCAAATGATAATTGTCATTATTTGGAAGAAATGGCTTTGATATTTTATGACTCAATTTTTGTAACAATTGATGAAAAAGGCTCGGAAGTGATTTAAGGTGATACAGTTATTTAATGTACCAAATAAATAAGTTTGAGATTTATTACAACCAAAATCATATTATTTACTGATATTTTTACAAATGTCTAAAATTTGTGGCATTTTTGTTTTTTACACATTCTACTTCTCACACACACACACACACACACACACACACACACACACACACACACACACTCACACTCCCACACCCACACCCTTTTCAGGGAGTTTGATTTTCTTGAAACAGCTGAATTTATGCAAGTAATTTTTTTCAAGGAAAGAACTTTTGCAAAACGAGTCTTAAGTCAGTCATATGAACTTTATAAGGATCAATAACAATTTGAAATATTTTCTTCAACAAGCCTAAGACATAAATGTTATTTAAATCCAAATAATCCACTGATTATAAAGCTTTAGATATACATCGCTGTATTAGTTACTCAAGGGCTGAGGTCTGTATCTTCATAGGTTTTTATCATAGACAGCTGTCTCTAACCATACTTTGAATTGAGCATGTTTTCTGATTAGTCAATGTTAAATTATTTTCTTTAAATGTCTGCAATATTATGTTGGTGAACACCTTCACCTAAGAAGTTTCTGTTATTAAATAATAGACTTTTCCCTACAGTATCATATTTTTCATGCTAAAATAAGATAGCAAGAGTGTTTCATTTTAAAAATGTGAAATACATTGTTCTGTTCTAATGGGTTTTATTCACAGGGACAAGTAAATGGGCACATATTTAAGCCACAAAGAAGGCTGTTCGTAAATAGACTACTTCTCTTTGACTGAGTACACCATTTTTATTTTAACTTAAATGTCCTAGGAGGTAGTATCAATTTCTATCAGATTTTTATTCCTTGCAGATTTAATCTTCATTTCATTTAATCTTCATTTCTTCATTTAATCTTCATTGGGTAATTTCTTCATGATCCATTTTTATTTTACCTTATAATATTACTATTAAATAAATTGTATTAGCACATTTGGTATTTTTTATTTTAGTTGTAAATTACAGCTTTTATAAGTGATAATTTGTTTTCAGAACTATTTTTTCTAACATACCTTATTAACCATGGTTTTAAAATAATCAAATAAAAATTTCTAGAATTATCAGATAAAATATACTAAGCAGAAATAATTGTTTTTATTGGTTTTGTGTTTTGTTAAGCAAACTACCTATTGGGTGTAAGTTTACCCTATGTATAACTATGTTATAGTAATATGGTAAGCGGCTACAGGAATATTTATAAAAATTATATTATTTACATTATTTACAATATTTTCAAATATTAGTGGTTTATATGAAATTATAAATTAAGAGAGGATAATTAGAAAGTCCAATGAAATTTAAATAAATATTCACAAATTAAGTACCATAAAATAATCACATAATTCAAATGTCCTTCTCCTGAAAGACTGTCAATCCTAAATATGAAAACAGAGATTAGAAAAAACGTCCTTTAAGTATGATAGCTTTAAATATTTTATTTGCTCCCAGCATTATAAAATTATCTTCTCCATTACTTGTTTTTAATATACTAACATTATAAAGAAATGGGGATGTGATATTTATTTTTTATATTAACTTTCAATCATAATATGAAGATTCAAATATTGGTTCTCTAATGTCTACTCAAGCTTTGTACAAGTTTAAATGATCCAGTAACACTAAGAACATTTAGATTAATGGTTACTGTTTTAGCAACCTCTCTTCTTCGAATACTTACTACCATGTTCATTTTCACTAAGCCTGAAGACAATATTCTAACAACAGTTTAATGTATTTTAGAAATAAACTATAACTAAATTATCAGTAGGTTAACTACCTGAAAGATAGCCAATACTGTGAAAAAATAAAATAAAAATATGTTTTTATCTTCCAATTAATGACTGATTATTTGAACAAATTAAGAATGACTAATAATTCCAGGATATAATATTATCTTTTCCATTCAAGGTTAAAAATATAATTTCTGATATTTTAATTTTGATTAAACATTTACACATATTTTAACTATTACATAACTGTATTTATATGACATATATAAAACTATTATAGATATTCTACATGGAAATACTTCCTATTACATAATTCATTTCATATATTCTAGATTTTAAGAATATATTTAAATATTTTTGAAAATATATAAAGATAGCATATAAAAAATTCCAGATTGTTGTGAAGCATCATATTTCGTTTATATAAAGGCTACCATCCTAAAAATTATATATATTTATAGTACAGCTTGCCTTAAAAATAATATGTATGTATGTGTAGTGCTAAGGATATTTCTGATCTAATTCACACATGCATATTTTCAAATATATCCTGATTTGAGTTCATTCAATTTATGTATATTTATATTGAGGATATTATTAATTTGACATGGGAGGACTCAGTGAAAATGAATATTTAGTGTCATACCATATAGCACCTTCACTGTGCAGAGTTGCTAAAACAGTATGGAACAAACTTCCTAAGGAAAATTTGATATAGCTTTCCTATGCTTTTCCAGACCTATTTTCAACACTGCTAAAAGGGGGGAAAATTCAAGAAGGCACTGAAGAGACCACCTCACCAGAACCTGATGTTACTTCTCCTCTGGATGTACATGCTGCAGCTCCATAGGAGCCAGGTTGGAAAAGTTTCTAGGAAAACAACATATTCATTTATAACATGTATTTTTTAAGTAGAAAGATATTTTTGTATGGGAATTTGTCATTTTAGGCCCCAGAGTTGAGTACATTAAAAAGTTCACATTTTAGTTTCAACTTAACATTTATTTCTTAAATTTTTTTTTTAAATATCAATAAAAAACATTTGGCTTTTCAAAAATATGTTTGAAATGTAATGGTTTTAAAGCATGCCAAATTAGCTAATTAAAAAATCATGTGTCTGCTTTACATAAACCTAAAAAAAGAATATCAAGCTGTTATGAATCCATTATAATGATGAGTATGAAGTTAAATTATAAAATTTATGTCAAAAATTTCAAGCTCTTTTGTGTATATTATATAACTGGCAGTGGGTAATTTCTGTAATTCTTTTTTTTTTCTATACTTCAAGCTCAAGGAAATGCATAATATTGCTCTTGGTTTTAAGTTCAAGTTTAAAAGTAATAAGTATTAATATGTTCATTTCCTAAGTGTAGGAGAACTCTGGAGATACAATCCAGGGGATTCCAAAATGACTTTGAAAGGGCATTTTTTAAACTAAAACTAATTTCAAGACCTAAGTTTTATAGTCAACTTACTGTGCAATAGCACACCAGGATTTGTTCCTCCTAACTGTAAAACTTTGTATCCATTGACGAGTCTCGCACTGTCCACTCCCAGCCTCTAGTAACCACTGTTCTCTGCTTCTGTAAGATCAGCTCTTTTAGATTCCACCTGTGTGGGATCATGCAATATTTGTCTTTCTGTACCTCACTTACTTCATTTCCTCCAGGTTCATCTGCATTGCAGCAAGTGACAGGATTTCATTCTTTATATGTTTGAATAATATTCCTTTGTGTGTGTATATATTTTTTCTTTATCCATTCATCTGTTACCTATTGTATTCTGTATTTCAAAATAGCTAGAAGAGAGGACTATGAATGTTCTCACCACAAAGAAATGATAAATGTATGATGTAATGTATATGCTAAATACTCCGATTTGACTTTTACGCAATGTATACATGTTTCAAAACATTATCTCCCTACTTCAGTCTGTTCCTTCTACAGTTTTCATTGTTTTATAATTTTAGCATTTCAGTTACTCTAAATAAAATTTGGATTCTACTTAATTTTACTTTTTCTCAAACTAGATTTTCAATTGAGCAATGGATGTCTGTGATTTTACCTTAAAAATATATCCAGAATTTGATTGACTTTTACCACCATTATTGGAAGCAGTCTGGTTGATGATACCACCATCTTTCCCCTAGATTTATATAATCATAATATAAGTGGAATTTCTGATTCCATACTCACCTCCATGCCCAATAGTCTGTTTTCCTGTATAGACCTGTTCTGTTCAATATGGAACTCCAGAGCTGATGGAGTCCATGAAATGAAGTAGTCTTCACTCACTCTGTGTTGTCTGAATTGCAAAGCGAGGCAAATTCAATCATCAGCTGACTCATACATGATCAAAGTTAATGAAGTTTATGTAAGCCATGCATTCGAGTTATAACAGATTACCAGTTTACTCAAATATGTAACATGTGTTACCTGTATTTTTTAAGTAGAAAGATATTTTGTTTGTATACAAACCTACAAAACTCTACAAAATAAAAACACAGACCTGTGTTACTTTGGTCAGGTCACTTAACATTTCCATATGTAGTTTTCTCATCTGTAAAATAACTGGATACTACCTACATTTCTAGGTATTTTTGGAGGGTTAAATAAAATGATAAATTTAAAGCATTTAGTGGAGCACATTAATTACAGATTTATATTATAATTAATTGATGAAAAGATATATATCTGTAAATACCAACACAATTAGTAGATTTAAGTTGAGAAATTTATCTTAAAGGCTACAGAAAAGTTAAAAAGAATAAATATATGATCTTGTTACAATTGATGACACTACATTGATACATTATTATCAACCACAGTTCATTTCCATTAAGATTCACACTTTTTGTTGTACAATCTCTGGATTTAGATAAATTTAAAATACCTTGTGTCTAGCATTATAGTATCACACAGAGTATTTTCCTTGCCCTAAATATTCTCCATGCTCTGCTTGTTCATTCCTCATTCCTACCTAACCCTTGGCAACCACTAATCTTTTTCTGTACCAGTTTTTTCATTTTCCAGAATATCATGTAGTTTTATTTATGCAGTATGTAGCCTCTTAAGATCAACTTCTTTCATTTAGTTATGTGCCTAAGTTTCTTCCATGCCTTTTCCCTGTGTGATAGCTCATTTCTTTATGGTGCTGAGTAATATTCCATTGTGGATGTACATGGGATTTTTGAAAATGGGATCCTGTACATATTTTGGATATTTTCCCCAACTATTTTTGAATAAGTATAAAGGTAAAAACTGTTTTTTATTTGGCAGATTTTATCTTTGCATGACTCTTAAAATGGATATACTCATCTAAAACTTGGACTGTCTTAGAGATCAGTTGTTTTCATATATACTTTATGTGCTTCTGTGTGTCCTGTATTTCATTGAGGAAAATTTCTATCGTTGCTTGTCAACTACCACATTAAGTTGATTATGATTCCTCTGTCTATATTCTTTTACAGTTCATGTGTAACCTTGGTGTAATTTTGGCTATTTTAAAACTTAGGAATCAGTGGATTGTTTCAGCTATAGGAAATGTCTTAGTAATTCTTATTGATGTTACTTTTTCTTTCTCTGAAGTTCAGGAGAAGGAATATTAGGTGTTTTTTTGAATTGGTCAGCTTTATGAAAAAAATTCTAAGTATTTAAAATGTAATTACACCTTGATAAAAATAAATACATAAAATCTTATTGCAATTATTGTATAGATTCATGGTAAAAGTAAATTCTTTATATTTAATTAGTGATCTTTCCTCTATCTTCAGATATGCCTCTTTTCACCACAAACTCAAGACTCAAGAAATTTCTAGGTGTATAGCAGGTCTAAGATAAATGAAAATCTGATCACAGTTCTATTTATCAAACCAAACACCTATACCTAATTGTCAAGATTGTTTGCTAAGTAAAATTTAATCCAGATTGATGTACCAGAGATTTAGAATAAGGTACAAAAGACTGAGAGCCCCCCAAAAAGATGGATTGTTTAAACTGAGATTATCTTTACTCACCCTGCACTGTGTCTTTTGACTGTGTGCATCCTAAGTTCTGAGTGACTGGGACACTGGGAGGTTATGCTGTGCAGTCCCACTATGTTGTTGACCATCACCATGTATGGTGTTGTGTTGTATGCTATATATCCCTTTTCAGAATGCTCAACAAAATTGATATTAGATGGATCCTATTGTCTACTACCCTTGATTGCTAAATTAAACCCAAGAACACTGTTCCAGTTTTATACGTGTATAACAGGCCCAAGGTAAACGAGAATCTGGCCCAGTGACTGATTGATGGAAAAAAAAAATTGTACATTTTTTCACGTGTTTTGAATTTAATTATAATACGAAATTTAAATTAAATTATAAAACATATTACATAAAACAGAAATAGCTATTAGTGGCAAAAGATGTGTAGCATATATAAATGTAGCTGTTGAAACATGGGCTATTAATTCAAAATTTTGCAGTATTATTATAAGCAGTGTAATTTGAGACATATTACCTAACCAATATATGCTTCAGTTTCTTTATTTGTAAATTTAGGTTAATAATAATTAATGACATGATGGGACTTATTGAAAATAAAATGAGATTTTTATAAAAAGCATATATAACATTGATGTGTAAAGTTACCTATTAGCACATGAAATTAAATCTCTATAAATAATAAGGATTGTAAGCAGATGATATAGGGATACAAATGGGTAACCTTTTAAATGACTAAGTAATCTTAAAAGGTGGGAAATATATGTGGAGAATTTATTTTATTCCTTAAATACTTGACTAAATGCAAAAACAATTATATTTATCTCTCTACTACTATTTAAATGTCAGTATTTTCACTACTTTCTTCTCTGCTTTTCTTCTACTGTTTAAACTTATTCTCTCTTAAACATCTCATTTATGGCTACCATGACCTTAGAAGGTTAAATACTTACCAAAATATTTTCTATAGCCCAGTCTTTTTTTCTTAGGATCAGCACCATTTTCCTAATTGACTACTGAAAATTGAAGTCTTAACATTAAACCTTTTGTGATCACAAATTCAACATTCATAGCTTTGAAGTCTTCATGTCCTTACTTCTCCTTAAAATTTATCCTTTCTGTGCAGTGTCTTCTAACAAAATTCTATTCAGGGAGACTTCACTTTTAAAACTTACATTAACTTGTCATTATCTCAAGTTACTGTGTTTAGCAGCATTAAAGAATCTTGAAAACCTGGTGTATGTCACTTTCCCAGCTTCATATTGCATCTTTCCTCATTAGCCTAATGTTCCAGCCACAGTGTTCATATTACCATCTCGTGAGCAGAGCATAATTTCTCACGTGCTTCTGTATTCCTATTAGAGGTTCGCTCATTTTCTAGTCCCTGGTTTGGCCAAAACTACTCATGCCCTAGTTCAAATACTAATGCCATGCCCTCACCTATCAAGTCTAGGACCTGTTATGCAGAGACTCTGGGAGCCTGTAACACCCTTTGCACAATACTGGTGTAACCCTTATTGCCCTTGATGTTTTTGAAAGATACTGAGTTGCATTTCTCTCTCTCACGATGTTGCAACTTTGTGATGTCAGGAACTGTGTCTTTTTCTCAGTTGTAATATATTAGTTCTTGGAAAAATCACTGTGAGTATTGAATTTTTAAGGCTGAACCAATGAAACAATGGAAGGTGAAGAGAAATAAAGCATTATTCATGGGTGGTAGTCTTCCAAAGATACCTTTATGCTTAATAACTAATTATTTGTCAATTCTTGAGCCTCCTGATTTTATAAAATTACTTTTGAGTATTGCTGTTTTAGTGTTTTTGTCCAAATTCAACTTCATCCACTTTTCATTACTCTATGTATTTATATTGCTATATACACATCGTAACTGCCTTGTCCATGTTGATATAGTAGTTTTCTACTAGTGTCTATTATATCTGTCTATATCTTCATTATTAAACATTGAAATATTTTATTGGAATTTGTTATTTAAGAGAATTAGTGGTGGCTAATCATAATTTTCTTCAAATTTAACCCAACCTTATCTTTTCTTCTTTTTCTGTTTATTGTTTAGGAATTATATTCTAGTGTTGATTTCTTTGCTTTTCTTTTTACTTAGTTAAGGATTGATATTCAGTGTTGACAGTGGAATTATGGTAATGAAAAGTATTTCTTATTCCTTAGTTTCTTCACTGTTCTAGATTTTATTTTCAAGAAAAAAAAATTGAGAAACTTTCTAGTAGAATGCAGGTTTTCTCCAGCATAGTCAGTAATATTCTGCCAAATAGATACTAGCCCATAGCCTGTACTTTTTAAAACTGTATTACTGTTTACCTATTACTTGATTTAATTCTTTTTTCTAACATATTTTATACCATATTAATGACATATGCCTTCATTGTTTTTTTGTGTGTTGTGTTAATTGAAGATAAAGTTATTTGATTAATCAGTAGCATGTACAAACTCAGCTACTGCTGCCTCCTGGTGAATTACTACCAACTCAGTTATTAATGCCTTCTGGTAAAAAGGCACATACTTCTTTGCTGAGAGAATTCACATATTTGAGAGACAATCCCTGACATCAAGATGCTTACAGTATATATTCTATTAAGAATATAAACTTTATAAATCATTTCATCATAATTCTGGTTTATATAATATTTTATAGTTTATTAAATATCTTCACTGTGAAGATAGGTCATAACATCCTCATACTAACCTGAGGAAGCCATATTATGTCCTTTATGGTATAGATACAGACCTGAAAGTCAGATAAATTTAAGCAACTAATTTGATTTTTATTCAAATCAGAGCATCAAGGCTGTGGGTTAAATCATATCTTTTGATTGAAATTTCCAAGTTGTTTATGCAGTTTCTCCTTTATTTATAAAACAAGAGGACAGTACATTATAGAGTGCATTATAAATGCAAATTGAGTATCATAGATCATACATTATAGCAGTTGAGAGAAAGAAGCTATGTCTATGGCCTGCAGTAGTCGTGAAAAGTAGCATGGTCTCCAGGAAGGAAGAATGATAGGAGTCAAAGAGTTGACTTACTAATTCTCAACAACCTAGGAAACTATGGTGTACTTGGTTTGAGCTAAGGGCAGACAACGTGGGTATACTTAATCTTGACAGTCAACGTTCTTGGAAAATTTAGTCATTTCTCATCACCCAGACTGAGTACTTGTCCCTTGTTCTCGACTGCACTAGGAAGAGACCATCATCGTTAAGCATTTCTCACTACACCCATCCAGATAGAAGGTGAACTAGTTGTGGTCTGACACTAGGAATAGCTTGAAAAGTATTGCCTAGTACTGTGCCTAGCACCGAGTAGCTGTTTTCTAAACTTACTTTCTGCTATAGTTTGGATGTGGCTTGTTCCCAATAAAACTCATGTTGAAATGTATTTGCCCATATAATGGTATTGTGAGGGGCTAGGGCCTTTAAGAGACGTTTGGATCGTGAAGGCTCTACTCTCATGAAGGGATTAGTGCAATTCTCACAGGACTTGGTTGGTTCTTGTGGTACTGAGTTAGCTGAGAGTAAGTCCTTATAAAGGGGTTTGGCCCTCTCTGTTTCTCTTTTGCATGTGCTTCTTGCCTTTTTGCTGTGTTAAAACTCAGTATGAAAGCCTTCACCAGAAGTTACTTTCATGCTCCAAAATTGTGAGCAAAATAAAGTTACTTTCTTTTTCTTTTTTTAATTGTATTCTGGGCTGTTACAGCAACTGAAAATGGACTTTCTACTACTCAGTGTTAATAATATTTGACCTTTGTCAGATGCATAGTTTACAAAAGTTTTCTCTCATTTTGTAAGTTGTCTGTTTACTCAGTTGATAGTTTCTTTTGACAGAAAATCAAATACTTCATGCTATCACTTATACTTGGGAGCTAAATGTTGAGAACACAGAAACACATTGTGGAATGCCAGTGTCTGTCTGTGCAGGGTGGGAGGAGGGAGAGGATAAGGAAAAATAACTAATGGGAACTAGGCTTAATACCTGGGTGATGAAATAATCTGTACAGCAAACCCCTGTGACGCGTTTACTTATGTAACAAACCTGCACAAATACCCCTAAACTTACAATAAAAATTTTAAAATAATGAATACATTTAACATAAATAAAAAAACAAAAAAGAACAATATCTAAATTCAAAATTTCCTGGATTTTTCATAGCCCATGTTTTTCTAGCATATCATGATGCTAAGTTAGGTTTTCCATCCTGTATAGTATGCCAATCAAAGAGTTTATTTTTTAAAAAATGAGAAGTTAATCTGGTAATCAGTTAAGTAGTTATATGGTTAAAAAATAAAGATTAAAATTTACATTTCTAATTATGAGATCATTGTCTATTGAGATGTTATATTTGGAAGTTCACTTAGCATTTGTATTATTGAAAATGGCAAGTCAATTGCCAGAATTGTATTTGTTTCTAGTTTAAAAGCCCAATATTCATATCATCTTTCCTTTTCCAGTGAGATTGCCTTAAAAATACACAAATAGTACATGGTAGCAGAAAAATGCTCAAATAATACCAAAATCTACGAAGTAAAGTATGAAAATGTATGGCTCCTGCATACGTTTATAGAAGAAACTTGACTTTTCTCTTCCGAAGTCGTCTTTTTAAACAAAATAAGCCAGTTGTACACTCTTTTCTGGTGTTAAAGTTTGGTACCTGTCTTTTAGGTCCTTTCTGAAAAATAAAAATGGGCTAGTTCTACACGTTTTTCTGCCTATTGCTTTTATCTCACCTGAGAGGCAATGATCTATCAGCGTATGCTGACCTGTCCACCTTTGATATTCCTTCTTTCTCTTTTACTGCATATTCAGATCATTAGCAAATCCTGTCTAGTGAATCTTAGAATTGTCATCTGTACACTGATGTCCTAATCCAGGCTCTGTGTCCCTCCCCCTGGACTATATCAATAGCACTTTTTTTTTTTTTTTGAGACATGATCTGGCTTTGTCACTCAGGCTGGAGTGCAGTGGCACAATCTCAGATCACTGCAACCGCTGCCCTCTGTACTGAAGGGATCCTCCCACCTCAGCCTCATGTGTAGCTGGGACTACAGGCATGTGCCACCACTTCTGGCTTATTTTTTTATTTTTTGTGGAGACGAAGTCTTGCTGTGTTGCCTAGGCTGGTCTCAAACTCCTGGGTTCAAGTAATCCACCTGCTTCTGCCTCCCAAAGTGCTTGGATTACAGGCATGATCCACCACACCCAGCCTTCAATAATAGCATCTTAACCGGTGTCCCTTCCTCACTTGCCTCAAGACAGCCAGCAGAATGAGCCACCTGAATCATAAGCCAGATCTTGCCATTCCTCATGGCAGAAACTCCAGAGTGATTCCATGTCTTACTAAGAATAAAAGCCAAAGTCTTCTCAAAAGCCTGCCATAGCTTTGGTGATCTTACTTCCCCAACTCTCTTTGAACTCAATTCTTACCACTTCTTCTCTTGCACACCGAGCCCTTGTCACACTGGCCCCTTGCTGTTTATCATATAAGCTGTGCTTGCTCCCAGCTTGTGTTTTTTGATATTACTCTTTCCTCTTCCTTTAATGCTCTTACTCCAGATTTTTTTGTGGCTTGCACCTCAGTCAGGTTTCAGATATCACCACACCACACGGGAAGAAGTGCTCCCTGACTATCCCACATAAAAGAACACCTTCCTCATTCACTCACAGCTGCTTACCTAACCTTACTTTATATTTAGAGAACTTCTCACCAGTGATATTTTTAAAGTTTTTAAAATCATTTTCTTTCCAAACAGGCTATCACCAAATAAAAATTTTGTGAAAGCAGAAATTAGTCTTAAATTTTTACTGATGTGCATTCTACATCTAGAATGCAATCTGGCACATAACAGGTTCTTAATTAATATTAAGTGAATTACTCAATGATTTGACTGATTAATAAGCTACATTAATATCTATAATGTATTTAAAGTATAGATAAAACGTAATTTATCTATTCACCTATTGGAGATCTTTGTTTGTCTCTAATATTTTACTGAGTTAGAAGACTGCTCAGTGAACAGTCTTGTGATGTATTTATGTAAAACATGTTTCTAATAGTAGAAATGCTGTATCAAAGAATATGAAAATTTTAAATTTGATATGTGCTGACATGGTACCCTCCAAAAAGACATATCATTTGTGTCTTTGCATTACTGAGTATTTTTTATCCATGGACATCTTATATAATCTTACATTTATTTGGATTTCCATTTAGCTTAATTATATGAATTTTATTTGTATATGTGCATAGATTTGATATTTATTCATAATACAGCTTTTCAGTAAATATGCAAGGGATATTTATGGTTTTCATCAATGCATATCTTCCAAGGAAGCAGAGGGAAACAGTTTTTAGTGTGTGAAGAATTTCCACTAAATTTACAGAAATTAGGTTTATTTCTGTTTAATATTTGTACTCCTAGTGTTTTCTTAATTCAGTTTTGGTAAATTTCAAGACTAATGGCAAAAAATGAATGTATGATATTAAAAAAAGATACTATGCTGATGCATTTGCAGAAGTAGACAGAAATTTAAAAATAAAGCTTGGGGTTGGTACTTTTTATTGAATAATCATTATTTTAACCTTCACGGATGGAATTCAATGACTTGAAAATATATATAATGAACAAAAACTCATTATCCATGTCAGTAAGTCTAATATTTCCTACCTTCTAACACATTATGCTAATAACTTTTCAGATGAATGCATTTTAATTAAAAACAGTTGTCAGTTGAAAAGCATTACTCACAAGTAGGAACAAATACAAACTGTGGTTTTTGTGATATGAAAAATGCTTTGAAGAAATCAACTGAGGAATCATTTGTTGGTAGCTCGGAGGGATAAAAAATGTTTAGAACACATCCTTTTTTATAGTTATATGAATTTGTATTCAGTGTGAAATGGAATAAGCATGCCCTCTGAATTCCTGAGTAAATATTTCAGCAGATCAGTGTCAAAAGGTTGCTTAATTGAAAAATGTTCCATAGTGTAAAAGAACATGAGGCGAAATTTTAGAGCATCCTTTAATAAGTATGAATCTCTTCACAAATATATTCCTAAGCCTTCCAAAAAAATAATGATCCATAGGCTAGAGAAGTGGTTTACAGATTGGTAATTACAAGAAAATTATCCCTTCATATTCTCCCCTCTTCCAATAAGTTGTTGAGAAAGCACTCATAAGGGACACATAGGTTATATTTACTAATCCTTATGTATGAGTTAGAAAGTTTAAGTGTGCCCAGGTAGCTATGATCCATTCAACTGACTAAGATACTGTTAGCCCAGCAGAATTCAAATGGAAACAATAACACAGTTACCCCAAAGCTGGAATACAACTGGCAGGGTTTTGAGGTTCTGGGAGGAGAACTGATGGACTCAGCTGGCATTTTCATTCCTTCTAATTAAAGGTTATGACTTTGAAACAAAAAGATGATATGTGAAGTGAACAGCATGCTACAGAGCTTCAAATTCCTTAAAGAGAGGCTACTGTCAAGCTAGGAGAGACATTTTACAAAGATCTGGAAGCATGCATTTGGCAAGATAATTTGATCTGAAATACATTAAAATAAATTTAATAAAAAGAGAGAAAAAGTTGCCCCAATACACAAACCCTGTGATAGAAGAGAAAACTAAAATATATAAAAAGTCTGAACCAATTGATGAAAAAAATTAAAATTGGATGAGGTAAAATACTTACAGACTTAACTAAAAGTATATTGAACAAAGCAGGAATGTGCTAAGTGATTTGGAAACTTTTAAAATAAGTATTTACAAGGAATCATTGAAGAAAATTTGGTGAACAGTAATATAATGACATTAGTGAATCAAAATATGAGATCCAAAAAGGATTGATATCTACAAAGTTGCTGAGGATTTGAAGATAAAAAAGAGAAAAATAAGTGTTGACAATGTTGGATGGTTAAAGATGTAACTATGCTAGACAGAGGTTCTCAATTTAATTTTTAAAATTTGGAAAAAATGAAGATACAAAATGAGACTTCTCATATCTGAAAACCTTTTTATATATACAGAAGCAAGCTTTACTTAGTTTTAATAAAACTTGTCTACTTCACAATGTAGATAATTTGTAGCTGGGAATATATCAGAGGCTCAGATAATCTTGTAACTGACAAGCATATTAGAAGTTACTAAATTTCAGTCAGCTGTTAATTTCTGTCAACTTAGCTCTGATTGGTGTTGTGAAATAATGGAATCCTTGAGAGTAAATAATCAAGTCATATTGGAGTTCTTAGAAGTTAAGAAAATAAGGGGACTAGAAAAATTAATAATTTTGTTATTTTTTAGTTAGCCAAATAAAGAGAGGTATCCTAACGACCCATGACCCACATGTATTGAAAACATATTGTTATATGTTTCTTTTTGCTTATTTGGCATTCCTTTTTATTGCCAAATACTATTCAATTGTGTGACTATATCACATTTTATTTGTGCATTCATCAGTTGATGACACTGGGTTGTTTTCACTACATGTGGAGATAACCCCAGACTGAAATATTTGACCAAAAGACATAGAGAAAATGTGGTAGAGTTGTGCCTCATAACAACTAGCTTAACAGTTCCTCAAGTGGGAACTCCCACGGAGTTCTCAGCAGTGGGAGTTGATAGGGCTGTACTTTATATGTTCTAAAAATGTGACTCAACTACTCATTGAATATTAAATTCTTTTTCCATGTTCTACTATTGTGTCTTCTCTAAGAACTTGACTTTCAGTTCTGCCATTTGCTGAATCTCTCTGACTTTGGGATATTAGACTCAGCTTTGGTAAAACTCAGTCTCCTTATATGTAAAATGTGAATAATAATATTGCCTACCTCATAAGATTTTTGTGAGGACTAAAGTTTACAATGCATGTAAAGTCTCTAGAACAGTGGTTTCATTCATTCAATAAATATTATTAATATTGATTACAGTAACATTTATTTAATGATTTTTCATTTTCTTGCACCAGTTATTTGCATGGTATTCTTACTATTAAAGCTTTTATATCACCCCACAGAGACTCTGTACACATTAACAGTCCTTCATTCCTCCATCCTCAAGACCTAGTTAAACAGTAATCTACTTTCTATTTTTAAAGATGTGCTTATTTTTGGCATTTTATATAAATGGAATGATACGATATTTGTGGCTTTCGAGCCTGGCTTCTTCCTCTTAGCTTATTTATTTCAGGATTCACCCAGGTTGTGTGATTCTTTTTACTTGTTTGGTATTTTTTTTATTACCAAATACTATTCAATTGTATGACTGTATCACATTTTATTTATGTATTCATGAATTGATGACATTGAGTTGTTTTCACTTTTGTCTAGTATGAGTAATGTTGCTGTGAACATGCATGTACAAGCTTTTATGAAGAGCATGTTTTAAATTCTCTTGAGTATATGCCTAAGAATGGAATGCTGAGTCATTTGGTAATGCTGTGTTCAACATTTTGAAAAATTTCCACTGTTTTCGAAAGTGCCAGTTTACATTCCCACCAGAAATGCTTGAGTGTTCCAATTGCTCCACATTTTCACCAATACTTATTATTGTCTAGTGTTTGTTTGTAGACATCCTAGTGAGGGTGAAGTGGTTTTATATTTTGGTTTTGATTGTGTTTCCCTAATGGCTAGTGGTGTTGATAGCTTTTCATGTGCTTATTAGCCATTTGTCTATTTTCTTTAGAGAAATAGCTATTCAAATTATTTGCCCATTTTAAAATTAGGTTTTTTTTTTCTGTCGTCTAGTTGGCAGAATACTTACATATTCTGGATACAAGTCCTTTATCAGATATATGAATAACAAGTATTTTTCCCTCTTCTGTGGGTTGTTTTTCTTCATGGCTTAATTTGAAGCACAGATATTTTTACTTTTAAAGTATAATTAATCTCTTTTTATTATGATGTTTTCCTATTGATGTCATATCTAAGAAATCATTGACTAATCCCAAGAGACAAAGATTTAGTTCAATAAATTCTTTTAAGATGTTTATAGTTTAGCTTTTATATTTAAGTCTGTGAACCACTTTTCATTAATTTTTGTGTATGGTGTAAGAAAGGGGCCTGACTCGTTTTTCTGCATGTGGATATCCAGTTGTCCTGATTTTTTTCAATAATAAATACATTGCTCATGAAATAGAAAAAAAAAAATCAAAACCAACGAAAAAGACAAAAGCGAGAACCATTTCTGCTTGGAGAGGTTAGGGAAAACTTACTTAATATGTAGTATTTGATAGTTTCCCAAAGTGTGAATAGAATTTGAATAAGGAGAGAAACATATTAGAGGAAGAGAATTATAGGCATAGCTGGAAAAGAGAAAGTACCAAAAAGTTAAAATAACTATTTCATTTTGGCAATAGCATACAGAGAACCTGGAACCTAACCATAAACACACCCTGAGAAAGTGAAACAAGTTCAAGGAATGTCTTTGGGAAGTGTCTCAGAATTATTGTACCCTGGAGGCAAGTGAGCTGGTACATCTGTGAACCAGTTCTTTAGGGTACTTTGGTTAAGGACTGTTTTGAGGTATGTGGCCTACATTTAGTTGATGTGCCTGGTGTCTGAGATCTGATACAGAGTGGAAAGTGGCCTTGGATAAATGATTTTTTAATTGGAGGTGAGAGCCATTAATGAGTTGGTAGTGAGTATCCTCACCTTCTTGTCTAAGCTTATTTCTGGGCACATCGTGATCTGTTAGCCAGTTCCAGAGATCTCTGTGCCTCAATACTCCCTGGGTGCGACCCAAGCTTGTCTGCCTATTTTGCCACTTTTGGCAATTGCATCAACCTTCCCTCTTATAGTTAAGTATTGCCATCTGGCCTCTGCTATTCTTAAACCTCATCATTTCTACTGAAACTAGGGAACCATTTCATAAGCAGATCCTACCCCAATCTTCAAATATAGTCTACAGAGTACAAAAATGAGTTTTCATGATAGAGTGTTCTCATTAGCACATTTATCTTTTGCTTTAATGAAGAGATTGTCTTTAGGACCATCATAGAAACATAGCCAGCTGGTGGATTCTCTAGTATTATTTAATAAATCCATGCTACTGTATCTTGGAATCTTTTGGTTCCTTCATCAAAACTGTATACGGGTTTTTCTTATCTCTCTTATTCTAGGCCATCATTTTATCTACCTACTTCCAGGAAGCATACTAATAGCATATCATAGCTGACTTCAGCTACTCCTAAATTCTGAGTCATACGTGAATAACCTTGCATCAATCAACTCTGTCTTATCCTACCTGGCTTCCTATCCTTGTCTGCCTTTCCACTGATCTTGAGATCCATTCCCAAGCATGTTTCCCAGTTCTTGCCTGTTCATATTAGCCAGGCCCTGCAGTTCTTTTGACGAATAATTTCTTCGCTCACAATGAAGGAAGAAAACATTTATAGCTGGATTAAATTGAGAATTGATGCTAATGATTGGCCTAGAAGTCTTAGAAAAAGAGGGAAAGGAGAGACTGAAGAGGGCAGGTTTCATCTTGCCAGGCATCTGAGATAAGGCCTCTGAATGTCCCCCAGGTAAAGGGAGGCTACTGTCCTCTAGCAAGAGTGATTGAGCCACTTTTGCAGGCCCACAGGTTTTAGGGAAATCTGGGACTCAAGTTGTCAAATATATATATTCATCTCTGTGCTATAACTTAGAACTTTATCTTTCTGTCACTTAAGAGGTAAAATGAGACTACAGATTCGTTCTCCTTTCTAGTTTGGTTCATTGCACAGTCAGAACCTGATGTTGATTGCATTCGTATTTGCCTTTTGGGTACAGAGAAAAATGTCTTTATAAATGCTATTATAAAAGCCTTGTATTTCACACCATACTCTGACTTGGAGGTCACCTAAATTGAGTGTGTCATTTTTTACTTTGCTTAGTACATCGATGGCACTTAACAATGACCACTGTCTTTATAACTTCCTTTATCACTACAGAAGAGTAACTCCAATCCTAGATACATTGCATAAACTGGTACAGTCTTTCTACCTGTGTGATACTTTAATTTACCACAGGTAAGAATGTTAGCAATTGAGATACTTCAGGATGTCAGCCGTATTCACCATCCCACTTGCCACCAGTGGAGCCCTTGTTACCATTTGGTCAGTAAGTAATACAAGCACTAAGATACCTGCTTCCTAGAATAATTTTCATACCAATTGTTCTAGTTGCAGTTTCCCCATAGCTGATGCGGAGATAAGAATTTTAAGTGTAGGTAGTTTATTTGGGAGATTTCAGGGAGCGTGGGTTGGGTAGGGGAATTGATACGGAAAACGGATGGCTGCAGTAAAGGGTGCTTTATTAAGCTCCTCAACATCATGAATAAGTGGAGCCTAATCCTACCAAGACATTTGAGGAAATTGCATAAAACATGTCTCATGTACTAAATTCCATGAATTATTTGCTGCGGGCTTTTCCTCTAGGGATGTTGATTTCTCAGCACTTTCTGACCTGATGTGTACACAGAGAAGCCTTCTGCAGTTTTGATGGAGAAAAACACCCAGTGTTTTTTTGATGGAGAAAAAAACACAGAGCTGGTGTTAGAGCACCCTGAAAGGTCTAAGGAAATGAGCAGAGCTCCGATGGCATCTCCCACAGAAAAGTGAAATTAATGTTAATTGATGTCAGACCACAGACAGCATTGAATGCCATTCAAGGAAGTATTCAGACCTGATGTTCTCTAAAGCAGAAACGTAGCATGATATGAATTGTGCTTTAGGATAGTTACACCGAACCAGTGTGTAGAATGGATTGGAGAACAGAAGCTGGAGTCCAGAGTGTCGTGGTGGAGGGATAATAATGATGATCTTCATCCTGTTTTCAGTTTTCACTGGGAATTGCTCCCAGTTCTTGTTCTAAACCCACTTTTAGACGGCTTCACCAGATAGTATTCTGAGCCTGCTCCAGCAAGAGAATTTCAAAAGAATTGAGAATTTAGTCAGAGAAAATTTGCACTGTCCCCTTTAAATTTAAATATATGTTTTTTTTAGCTAAAACAAATTAGCCTCATTTGGTCAGAAACAGGCTTATATAGAGAGAACCAACATTGTCCTTGCCTGCACTTGCTAATTTACCATCTCATTTATTCACCTCCAAATGCCCTTTGAATCTCATTTAGTAATTCATCATTCTCTATAGAGGTTTACTAAAGAAAAAGAAATAGAAATTAGATGAGTAAGAGAAAAACAAATGAAAAGGGGGGAGCATGCCAGGCACGGTGGCTCACACCTGTAATCTCAGCACCTTGGGAGCTGGAGGCTGGTGGATTGCTTGAGCCCAGGAGTTGGAGACCAGCATGGGAACAAGGTAAAACCCTGTCTGTACAAAAAATATCAAAATTAACTGGGCATAGTGGCACATCCCTGCAGTCTCAGCTGCTTGGGAGGCTGAGACAGGAGGGTAGGAGGATGGCTTGAGCTCAGGATGCAGAGGTTGCAGTGAGCTGTGATAGTGCCTGGCAGACAGAGCAAGACTCCATCTCAAAAGAAAAAAAAGGAACACTAAAGAGCACTTTTCTGAATAATCTCAAACCAACTTAAAAAGGTAAAAACTAAGCAAAGATAATGTTTTCATTTGCTCAGCACTAATCTAGTAATAGTGCATTTATTTGTTGCTTTCACATAGAGCACCAGTAAACCAAGACAAATTAGGCTAACTCAGATTTCCAGCCTGTCATGCACAAATTTAATCCCTTGCAGATTTTTAGCCACATTTAACTATTTCTGGGACTTATCCACAAAACCCCTCTTCTTTTCACCTTTCCAATGTTAAGGACTTTGTTACTGGGTCAACTGTGGGTATAATAAAATTTACCAATTTTTCTCTTTATATTTTGTACTTCACATTTTTACTTAAGGTGTTTTATCCAGCCCTCATTTGTTGGGAAAAGCAGCAGAGAAAGGACTTACAGAGTGCCTACGTAAACTGGTTATGAGTAACACATAAGCAAGGAACAGCAAACTGCAGAAGGCCGCAGGAGGCCTCTGAGGAGGAAGGCCTCTCCGTGCCTCATGTTCCCATGCAGGGTGACCTCGGCTCTGTTACCATAAACACCGTGCTCAAGGACGTAAAACCCCTTCGTAGGACTATGACGTAGCCAGACTTGCAGGCTCCTTGTAAGGCCCCCGTTCCACCAGCTGCACATAGATAATAAGCTAAAGATAACCACATGTTCCTGTTTTGTGAAACTCCCAAACTGCCCCGTTACCAATGCTTAGGATGACACACCAGTTCCGGCTCACTGATTCACTCCACCATCACGCCACCCCTACCCTGTAGATCAAAGTGCTTGTAACCAATAAATAGTGTGGATGATCTGAGCTCGAGGCCTTCACTGTCTTCTCCAAAGTAATAAGTGCTGGCCCCCGGGTCCCACTTTCTGTCTTAATCTGTCTTTTTCTCTTTCCTTTGTCACCACGGAACACGGAGTACCCATGGGTGATGTAGGGCTGGTTCCCTACACTCGTTTAGAGACGTTTGTTTATACTATGTATTAATGTACAATTTTACATTTCATATTTAAATCCATATTCTTTGAGGATCAGTCTTTTTATAAGGGTTTATGTAGAGAGGCAGTTACATTTTTCTTCATATAGTAAGCCAGTTTTCTACTGAACAACCAAAATAGTTGCACTGTGATTTTGTATGTATACTTTACGTGATATTTACTTCTCATATAAACATGATCTTGTTTGAACTCTGTATTCTGTTTCATGATCCGTTGCTCTGTTATTGTGTTAGTGCACAAAATTTTATTATTATGGAATTATAGTTTATTATATTTCTGTAAGACAGGTTATTCTAGGAGCTTTTTTATTGAATGAGTTAGGTATTATTGAAATGTCATTCTTTTCCGTAAATTTTAGATTAAATGTACGGAGTTTTAAAAAAATATTAAAGTGGTATTTTGATTAGAATTAAATTTATAGAGAAAACTCAGGGAAACTATTACAGCATTAAAGCATGCCCTCAGTAATATGGATTATAGTAACCCATCCAAGGGCATCAGATATGCTTTCCTTTGTTCAGAAGGTCTTGTGAGACTCTTTTAGGGAGCCAGCTGGCAAAGCAGACATGTGGGTTGAAAGGACTCAGTCCTAGTGCCATAGAGCAGAGTATAGAAAAATGCCTCTGAAGCTGAGAGACGATGACTTAATGATTACTCAGATAGGAATTTACTGTTCATTAAAAATTTGATTGAATTTCTTTAAGTTCACTTGCCTAGAGATTTGGCGTATATATGTATCTGCTCCCAAATTAGTTTAAATAATGTTTTTATTGTTACTGTTACTACTTTTTATAGGGGGGAGACTTGTGGATTTTTTTGTAGTACCTAAGTTTGTTATATATTTATTACCACAATTATATGAATTTTCCACAATCAGTTAAGGATACTTTAGTTTTCTATGCTTGGAAACTGTGTTTCTGATGAGATTTATGCTTATACAAGGAAAATGACATATTTTTATGGTCCCGCAAAGAAAATAACGTTCTCCTTTCTTTTTGTGTTCAAGTAGAAAAATGCAGTTTTTCTACTTTCTCAGATGTATACAAATATTTATTTTTCTATTAACTTATAAACTATTGCATTTACCTTAACTTTTGTTCTAATATTTTCTGTGTTAAGTATATGTTAGATCCTTTAAGTACACTGACTTTGAATGTAAGCGTCTTGTCTGTGGGACCCATATTTAATTATGTGTAGGATTTAGCATAATTCTGTGTCCTTTTAGTTTATAATAACTTAGGAAAATAACATTTTCTTTGTGTAAGCATAAAAATTGTGAAAAATCTGAACATTCCTAAGTCATGAAGAAGAAAGAAAATTCACTAATAATCCCCTCTTTGAAAAATAATCACTGTTATTTCAGGTTTTGAAGAGAACTTTCCTCTCTTTGTGTTTTGTGTGTGTGCTTCTATACTGTGAATACACACACATACATGCACATTATGTAACATAGGTTACATAATAAATTATGTGATACATAATTTTAGATGATACATAATATATATGACTTAATGTATTATATGACTATGTTTTCAAAATGTTTATAGTGTACTTATTTTTTTATAATTAATTTTTTCATTTGCTAGTATATTATGAATACTTGTTTCAAGTCATTGAATGTCTTTTTCACAATTAATTTTACTGACTGTATGACATTCTGTCATTTCATTTTTCCACAATTATTTTTCAAAAGTTATTATCTCATGATAAACTTAAAATTGTGTGCACTAGCATAATGCCCAGTGAGTCATGTGATGTTTGCAAGCTTCGGCTAAGTAATCTGGTAAGTCTGTGTTCGCCTGAGTCATCTTGATACCTCTAAAATGTGATGGCTAGATTAGGGAATTGCTAAAAGTGTATGTATTTTCCATCTTATGTGATATATAGAATCATGACTTGAGCAGGAGTAGCTCTCCCATTAGTGGAAGCATTCAGAATTATTTTAGTTATAATTTAAGATTTATTATTATTAATTTGTATATTTAGCAAATATTAACCAACTCTCATCCATGGTGTGGGACCATCCTATGGGATGCTTGTGTGGGAAGGTCTGTGATGAAAAAGACAACATCCTTGCCCTAATAGAGCTTGCATTCTACTTAAATTTATCTTAATTCAAAGCCTTCATGTGCTCCAACATAACGTTTCACATTCTTTTGGTGTTGATTCTTCTTTTTCTTTGTAAACTCAGATGAGTCAATTCCATCTTTTAAATCAGCTTCCTTATCCATAAATCAGGATAATATGCTTCATTCTCCATTCTCTATAACATACAGGAATAAAATTAAATGTGGTTTGTGAGATTATTTTTTTCTGTGCTTGTTATATTTGGAAGTCCTATGTAACCTAGTATGGTATTCATATATCATTGAACATAAGATGAGGTAATTAAGATGCATATTTGTAATCCCTTTATTTAGAAATCCTATAAATCTTCAAAGATAATATTTGCAGTATTTTACTCATTGTTTAAGTAAGATTCTCAATATTTTAAGCCATTTAAGGCCTTTGGAAATACAGGAGATAAATTTTTTAATAATTTTAATTATCAGAATATGTGACAGTTTTATGGGATGATCTATTCCTTCTTAGAATTTCTTTATTGCTATATATATTGTTCCTGTTAATAGGACAAATCCACCAAAGGTAAAATATTTAATTTTAAAACTTACTTTTACTCAGGATTTGACTTCCAGATACACCAGTGAATTCTTACCTTTTTTATTAAATATCTTTGTCGTGCTCATAAAGAAGTTTTCCATTTGCCCAAAGTGAAATAGAAATGTATCTGCACTCGATGCATTTGGCTTCTTGTTTTATTCTCCAAAACTAGTTATCATTTAAATGCAGAGCCTTCACTTTTCTGCTGCAAAAACAGATTTATGTTATTAACTACATGCCTAGCAGCAGCATTCAGGGCACTAATTTTCTAAGTTTATGTTAGTATATTGATACAAAGTGAATATTTAAATAGTTCTGAGGAAAATATAATATTAGAATAAGAAGACCTCCTTAACAAACTTTACTTTGATACAGAATACTAGATACATATGGCTTAAAAATTAAGCCACTGCAGAATTATGTAATGAGATGCCCCTGTACATTCAGCAACTTTAGTTTATTTGGCTCATGCAAGGTAAGATGATGAATGTTTGGAACACATCAGATATGTGCCATTTTACAGCTTCTCATTCTCAGCCATTCTACATTCTTAATCTTAGAATGAAGTTGAAGATTTTATTTCCCTTTTTGGCTCTTTTTCCCATTTAAATTTAGTTGATTTGGAGGAATAATTCGTTATTGTTATATACTACAAAACATTAGAAAACATATTATACAAAAAACCTGGCTAGAAATTATAAATTTATTATGATTTTATTGTTATATATTTGTTTTAATCTATCTTTATTTTTATGCTATTCTGAATGCTAGGGTTTTTTTTGTTTTTTTTTTTTGTTTTTTTTTTTTTTAGAGAAAAAAAGAAAGAGAAAAAGTGGGAGAGAGAACAGAATTCTTGCTCTGTTGCCCAGGCTGCAATATATCAAAAACCTCTTTTATGCTGTCAATTATACTTAACAACAGAGACAGAAAGGAATATAGGAAGAAAATAACAGTCAACCAATATTTCATTTAGGTCTGTAAGATACTATGTAAATACTAAAGCGTAATTCACTTTCTGTTATATAGTCACTTTCAGAATGGGTATAATATAAATTAACAATGCGATGTCAAAATCTCCCGCATTATTGTGCGGGAGTCCAAATCTCTTTGTAAGTCAATAAAAACTTGTCTTATATATCTGGGTGCTCCTATATTAGGTACGTATTTATTTATAATCTTTAACTCCTATTGTTACATTGATCCTTTTACCATTATGTAATGTCCTTCTTTGTTTCTTTTAGTCTTTATTACTATTACAGTCTATTTTATCAGAGACAAGAGTTACAACTCCTGTTTTTTTGTTTTTGTTGTTTTTGCTCTCCAGTTAATTAGTAAGTCTTACTCCATGCGTTTATTTTTAGTCTTTGTATATCGTTGTGAGTTGGATCTGGATCCTATGGACCGATGGATTTTAACTTTTTATTCAATTTGCCTGTCTGTGACTTTAATTAGGGCATTGTATCCATTTAAGTTTAGGATTAATATTAATATTTGTGAGTTCAATATTGTAATTTAATGCTAACTGGCCTTTTTGCCTGTTATTTGATGTAAATTCTTCATTATGGAGATACTCTTTACATTTTGATTAATTTTTAGGATAATTGATACTGGTTGTTCCTTTCTGTTTGCAGTGCTTCTTTCAGAAGACCTTGTAAAGCAGGTCTGGTGGTGATAAAATCTCTGAGTGCTTGCTTGTTCGCAAAAAATTTTATTTTTCCTTTATTTATAAAGCTTAGTTTGCAGGTTATGAGATTCTGGGTTGAAAATTCTTTTCTTTGAGGATATTGAATATTGACCCCCACTCTTTTCTAGATTGTAGGGTTTCTGCTGAGAGGTCTGCTGTGAGTCTGATAGGCTTCCCTTTATGGGTAATCTGACCTTTCTCTCTAGCTGCCCTTAGAATTTTCTTCTTTATTTCAACCCTAGTGAATCTAGCAATTATATGTCTTGGAGTTGGTCTACTTGAGGAATATCTTTGTGGTGTTCTCTGGATTACCTGGAGTTGAGTATTGT